>JAVJIF010034523.1:0-105014 GCA_038442645.1 Agave tequilana
TTCACTGCAAGAGAAAGAAGGGGGAGAGAAAAATTTATATCTTAAGAAGACACAGATTCAGACTCAAATTCTGAACTACTTTTGATCTTCTTCTGAATTTTTGTGTGTTGAAATGGTGGAAAGGAGCGATATGACAGCTGTACGGTTCTCTGTTTGGAATTAATCGCCCGCTTATAGAAACGGGCGGACGGGTACGGTCAGGTCAGGTTTCTTGCCCGCATCCGTATGACCCAGTGCCGGATCCGGGAACAAGCAGGCGAACGAGTACGGTCAGGTTTCTTTCCCGCGTCCGTATGACCAAGTGCCAGATCCGAGTTCTCTTGTTCGTATCCGTTAGACCCGCACCCGATCGGCTAGACCAAAAAGAACCGGACCCAAAACCAGTCCACACCCGCGCCGGTTCCGACACAGGACGGGCGACTGCGGCGCACGCGCGTGAGCATGGTTTTCCCTCAAATGCGCGCGAAAACTCAAAGTAACCAGAGGGCATGCACTTAGTTCCTATCTTTTTATATTTAAATCTCTCAACTTTTCACACAATATTCAATGTGCGACTAAAGAGGTTCTACATCTTTTGGTCCCCTTTAGCTATTGAATTGCGTCAATTTTCTACTTGACTATCTCATTAATTCGGAAACTGAATTGAACATGTGAATATACCACGTTCATTCTCAATGGAAAGAGAACACATTCCAATCATCCGTGCGTTTTTAGCAATGAATTTACCTAAATTCAGCTCAAAGATTCACTTGAAATTCTTCGGTTTCCCAATAAAAAAGGGTCATGATTTCAAGCAAACAAGAATTTCCTCTTATTTTAAAGTATCACAGCCCATGGTTGAGACTTCAACTAAATTAAACTTCTAGACCTCTATAGCAACCAACTAGATTTTCATAAAACTATACAATTAACACAACACGATTCGGGGACATACAATGATGCAATTCGTTAAGCAACTAATTTCATTACACGGGAAGCAAACTCAGGGTCTGGGCGGTGATCACGGTAGTCGAAATTAAATATATTATAAATATATTGCTGGCGGGACTCGAAATGATGACCTGCGGGCGAGCGAAATTCGTAACGAACCCAACACCACCTCGGCCACATGCGCTGAACTTTCATTCATGGAAAATTTGACGGATCTCACATTTTTTTATGTATATAATTTTATGTACAGCTATATCTTATGTTCCATGGATATAATCCTAATGACGTAACGAATTCTTAAAACTACACACGACGCGTGAGTTAGGCACGTTTCACACAGGGCACTGCTCCATATTAAACGCGGCGGTCGTGCCACGTAACTTGTATCCAGTCTTGCATCCAGCAGCTGTATCAAGCAATTTCTGATGACCATGCAAAGTATTCTCAAATGGAACTCCCTCCAAAATTCAAGTATCAGAAGACTAATTGATCACACCCTAATTAATTAGCTGGAGTCTAAAGCCAACCCCACACGCCATGGCGTTGACTCTGAAAGTCCGAACCAAAGGCTTTCCAAAATGAAGGAGAATACCCAGATAAATCCATGGTGAACAAAGACGTGCCAACTGCCGACCTCTTGCATGACTGCGTCTCAGAGGAATAAAAAGAAGAAGAAGAAAAATGTGAGGAAGAAACAAGAAGAAGAAAGGAAGAGAGAGAAGACACAGGAAACGCACGTTTTAGGAAAGGACTGGAATTAGTTCACACAAGAAAGTCAACTCCTTTTCTTTTAAGGGAAAAAAAAAAGTTCAAGCATCTCCTCTTGAGTGTAAACCATTAACCATAGTTGGCAAAACAAGATACAACAAAAACATGGAAACATGAGGTATTCAGGTTTGACTTTTCCAGAATTTATTTAAGATTGTAAATGGTACCTAAAAACTTGATAATCTCATCTGATTTTTTTACATATTTATAGAGTTCAGATCTAGAAGTTCGACATGAAATTCTTACGGGTCACGCCAGGTATGACCTTTCAAACCCGAAACCTGATAACATATTTGGAAGAGATTATTAAACAATTCAAGATCGAGAGTCCTACATGGATATTTCCACACGAACTGCGTATAACTCACAAGATAACTGGTAATTATGGGACATAATATGTACATATAAATGTATTTTGGATGAGGACTATTCATTTTAAACCTCTCTGGCTATTAATGGTAATGTGGTTTTGGCTGGTTAAGGTCTTAGGGTAGACATAAGCCTTGATTCCAAAATTTTAAGGTCTTAAATTTCAACGAAACTCTGATTTTGATCTTAAACTTATTTTTTTTTTTAGGCTCGAAACGTTCTTTATTGAGTTTTTTTTTTTAAATAAAACTGTAAGGCATAAAACCCTCAACGTTTCATTAAAAAGAGATTAAAAAGCATTTCAAAAGAGAGAGATGCAAATACATATATGAAGTAGCACATGTAGTATGACCAGTGGCAGGTACAAAAATTTTATTCAGAGTTGTTGAAAGATAAGATAAAAAATAATTCACCGGAAAATGTAATATACTAATATTTAAACATTCAAAATGCAAATCTAATACAACCGATTATAACACTCCTCTTCTATTTTTCATGTTTTGAAAGCATAACATAATTTTTTTTTTCAACATTAACACTTTTAAATATATCTCTTTCAATATATGTCACTAAGTAATCATTTATAAATTTATCTCTAGTTCGATTTTGAAGTGAAGTCTTGATAAGATTCATACTAGAGAAGACTCTTTCAACAGTGGCGACTGCGACAAGCAAAATAAAAAATAACTTCACAAGTGAATAGACTAACAGATAACAATATGTTTTTTGCTTCAACCATTTTATGAGCCAAACCTCCAATACCGACTACTTCAGAAAAAATCACCGTTAGAGCGCACATCTCTAATGTATACCTCAAACTAATCATCGAGTTATAAGAGTTGCACAACTGAAAAATCAAATGGATATAATGGAGTGAAATGAATCAATTTTCTCTTATTAAATGCAACAAATGTATTCCTAGGATCAATAAAATACCATACACAAAAGCAACTCCATATTCTCCTTATTGAAACGATCATTGAGCTCCCGGAGTTGCATATCAATCACAGTGTAAAACATTTCAAAATGATAATAATGTAAATTTGTGAGTCAGACTATGTCTTTATGCATTATTTGCCTCTACTGAAATTCTAATCAAAAGTATTTAAATTGAAGCAAACATGCCAAGCTAAATTAAGAAATCAAATGATATAATTAGTGGCTGCTATGATTATATTAAGGTCATTTATTTTATTTTCTTCAAATATGAACCTCTAAACAATAGATCGCTCTTTTAGCATGTAACTGATTTGGTATCTCTAATTAACAAACTCTCTCAGAAACAAATTCTAAAATTAATAACATATGCCAAGAATAAATCTATATTAGAAATTTAATAGAGCAGGATTTAAATGTATCCAGCACTTGACTTAAGAAAATTTGTCGACATCAAACAGAATATACACAATTAACTAATAAAATCAACCGATAGACTAAGAGTTCACATGAAAAATAAAGATCAAACCTGAAATCCAATGTAATCAGAAAGAAAGATCCCAATTAATTAACATGCAAAATGATGACCTAGAAGACAAATTATCCAACATAGTTCTTCAATAAATTATAGGCAAAGCTAAGATAGCTCGCCTGAAAGAGTAGCGTCGCAAAACAAAATTGCTGCCTTAGTTCTGTCCTTAGAGGCGAACTTAGTTTTGTCGTGCAGAGCTTTTACCTTAAGCGAGGTTAGAATAGCTTCGTTGTTAGCACTCAATGGTGCTTTAATTATAACCTCGCGGCGGAGATTTTTAGCACTTGGTGTTGTTAGTGGGAGCGACGCTGAATCAACAACGCTATTAGCATGCAAATGTGCTTTGGTGTTAGCCTCGCGTGCGGCGGGCTTAATACTGCCCAGTAGTATTGTTGATGCAAGTGGGGCTGCAGTAGCCTCGCTGTTAGCACAGAGTGCTTTGGCTTTAGCCTTGCATGATAGGTGAGGCTGAACTCTGTAAAGAGTTGAATTAGTTTCGCATGACGAAGTTATCGGAGCACTCAGTGCTATGGTACTACCTCAAGCAGCTGTCCTAGCACTACCTAACAAATGCTGATGATATAAGCGGGACTGTAATAGCCTCGCTGTTAGCACAAAGTGCTTTAACCTTAGCCTCGCGGGACATGCGAGGCTTGGCTCTACGAGGAGCTGAGGTAGTCTTGTGATTCAAGACTATCTTAGCTTCGCATGAAGCTGAATCAAGAGAAAGAACTGTGAACTTTGCAATCCACATAATCTTTAAAGAGGTTGTTTTAGGTTCACAAGGACCTTTATTGCCTCGCGCACAACGTTCATGCGTTGGCGCGGGGTTAAGTTAGTCTCTGTCGAGATTGTAATAGGCTCGTGTAGAACTTGTTTAGCCTCGCGTGATGCTGTGATAGGTTCGCAGGAAACCTCAGTAATCTCAACAGAGACTTACTTTCAAGAGGTAGCTAGAGGTGCGCTGGCTACACTGACCTTCCTGTGCTTGCACGCATGTAGGGGACTTGTGCTACCTCCCAGAGGGAAGTTGCTCAAACTTCTCTAGGTCAAAGTGAATGACCAGAGTCTCTACAGTAGACCCAATGTCACATTGTGGCACTTGATTCTCAACAGTGGAGAAGCAATTTTCCAGCGGAATCGCCATCTTGTTTTTCATTGAAAATCAAATGTAGGGAAAACTTACAAAAAAGGTGAAGAGAAATTACAAGTAATAAAAGAAAAATTACAAGTATCTCTTCTGAGATTCTGAGAAAGTGTGCCGGTGGAAGTCTGATCAGCGCGCGACCACTTTTGTTCCGTTGACGATGCCATTGATTGAGTCTTAAAGAATTCCTTCTCGATTGGTTTCGGAGATTCCTTGAGAGAGGAAGATCTTAGGGTATTGATACCCTGAATTTAGATAAGTAACTCTCTGAATTTCTTGGGAGCGAGAGAAAGTTAGCCCCTTGATCTCTGGCTTGCTAAACAACTAAGCCTTGTCAGCCAAATTAGCCAAAAATCCCACTATCCGCCCTTTAGCCCCGAGCTCATTCCAAGAGTGAGCTATTTATAGGCTCTTGAGGGGTGTAACTGCCCCTAGAATTCAGAAAGACTGATAACAGTCAGTTAGTCTCACGCCAGAGGCTATTCTGAGCCTCGCGCGAGGCTATAAAGCTTAATGAGAAGCTAAATACAAGCCTTCTGCGAGGCTAGGCAAGCTCGAAAGAGCCTAAAACTGGTCTTTTGACCCAGTCTTCTCCACTTAATGTCAGGCAAAGTGGGTAGGTGTAAACACCCACTTAAAGTGGCATTAAGCCCACTAAAGTAGTGGGGTTAGCCCACTAATGACTAAGTCAAATGTTAACCTGGCAAGCCCTTTCATAGGGGTGCGGAAAAGCTTCAAACGAAGCTAAAATTAACCTCGCGCTAGGCTAATACAACTCTCAAGCAAAGTTATAAGAAAGCTTAAGCTATAATAAGCTTCAGGAAAAGCTAGTATTAGCTTTAGGCGAAGCTTAAGATTAGTTCTTTTGCAGAGTTGTGAAACTGTAATATTCCTAATTAGTAATACTGTATTTAAATTTTTCTAAAGTATTTATTTTGATTTACTAATTATTTTACTTGATTTATAGTTATTATTATTATTATTTATCTTATTATTTCTATTCCTCTCATATTATATCCATACCCATGAGCCTTGGTCCAACCCATTATCTTATACCCATTAGATCCATACCTTCAAACCCACTACCCGAAACCCAATATCCATTATCTATTAACTCTGTATGATCTTCAATCCAAATCCTAACCATACTCCTAAAAAATCAATACTATCCTATAACAAATCAAATCTAAACCAATCTGATCTTCTATTCTCCCCTGCCAGGCCACGCACACCACAACCACTCCGGCTGCTCCTTCTCTTTCTCTAAGCTCATCTGCAATGAAGACACAACCCATGTAATCGAAGGCAACGACAACGAAGGAGATCAATGAGTCCTCATCCTGTTGCAAGACTCTCCTTTTCTCTCTGAAACTGAGGATGGGTACATTGAGGCCTTGGTCGCAAGAGAGAGCAACTTTGAGAGCAGAGCCATGGGGTCTTCTGAGGCTGAAAGCCTCTTGAGATGCGCTCGATCTGATTCAGTGTGATGGGTTCTCGAAGTGAAGGCTTGCTTTGGGTTTGGATGCCGGATTCCTCATCTTGCAATGACTTATTTTGATCGGTTCCTGGTTCATGGAAGCATTGATGAAGGAAGCTTTGGGCATTTAGGCTTTTATCTATGGCATGCTTATCTTTGACAGCAAATTGATGGAGGAGTGCAGGCCGCCGGCATTGTCGGAGTACGAGTTGGAAGAGTACCAATTTAGTTGCAATGTAATTTGGAGGATGGAGCTCCTTGTCTTGAATACATTGGAATGGAGAATGAGTTCAGTGACCCCAACATACCAAGTCCAAACCCCTCTTCCGTCTCTCCGTCGGTCGTTGTTGATCGCCGTGGGCAAGCGCGAACGCACCCGCGCCCTTCATGACGAGATCCTCTAACCGTCGACATCCTCCGCGGCCTCCGTCGCCCCCGCCGGAGCATCCGTCAGCGCATCACAAGTCACCACATTATTATGTGAGTTTCCCTCTTATCTTTATTTTTCTCTATTGAGTCATTTGTACATTGCATGGGTGTTGTGTATTTGGCTACCTTGGGTACTTGAGTGTGTGTGTTAATAAATATATATATGTATGTAAATATCTATAGGTGTGTGAGTGTTGTGTGCTCTCATTCAGTAAGGATCTACTTCCTATGCGGTGCTGTGGGAACCTAACTTTGTCACGCCCCGCTTCCCAAAATACGTGGAAACGGAGTCGCGACGAAGGTCGGCGACGTATATACGCGAGGAAATACCCCACGCATACACGCTAAGCTTAAAGTAACCTGAACAAGCTGTTAAAAATCTACTATAATAAATTAATATCACTGCAATATGTCATATAAATATCTAACACAATGATAACAGATGAATAAAGGAAAGAAAATGGCAGCTGGATGCGATAAAGAAAGAATCATGAAATAACATGAATAAAAGAGTAAGAATACCTAAAGTTAAGAAAAGAGAGACTCCAGCTTCTCGTAACGCGTACGAGCTCAATGAAACCTAAACAATATAAGAAAATGTCCAACACCCTGGACGTGCGAATCCAGGGTCGTCAGAAGCGACCTAATGAGTGTGTGTAAAGAGGACTGCTCGTGCATATAAACAATGTGCACAGAATAATAACAAGATAACTGCAAACATAGGATAACTAAATAACATGATAAACAAATAACTGAATAACAATAACATGAATAAGCATGCAGATAAAAGACAAGTAAGACAACTGTAAACAAACAACTGATGTCATAATGTATAACCTAGCATATGTCACTAGTTTGATGTACAATCCTATATCTATCATAGTTTATACATGTATATACAGTCGGGTGATCACGGTTAGTCACAGTACATTAACAGTTTATCATTATTAATTATGTCAGCGAACACCAATTGCCACATGTAATAGACGCATCCCATACTACGCCTACCACACATGCCAATCGAGGTCCTCAGTTATTGAAACTGATCGGTTGGAGACATTGTCTGTGTTTTAGGTGGGTCCCGTGCATACCCGGGACCACGGCCCAAACTCCTGGCGCTGAACCAGGACCTATCGCAAGGTAGTCAGGAACATGTATAATAGGAACATGTACATGTATAACATGTATAACAGGAACAGGACGGGGTGCCAGTCACCCCACGGGAACCCTGCAGTGGAACCCTCTTTCGTCTGCGCAACCTAAATCCTAGGTCCACCCAAAATACAGACGCTGTCTCCTCCATCAATTCCCCCAATCCCAGTGTAAGTTGTTTAATATCATGTTATTAGTTTATCAAGATTACTTAATACGCATGTTACTTGAATCACTGGGAAAACTCGGTGGTAGTCACGGTAACAATATCAACATGTAATCAGGATATCGGTATAACAGGAATATATAATATCAATGAACAGGATACCGGTATAACAGGAATATGTAATAAGTATAACATGACGGTGTTTGTTACCGTGTAACAATATTTTCCCAGCAATTAAGTAACATGGACAATAGTATTAGGTAGATATCATGTATAAACAATCAAGTTTCTCATGTAAATCAAGATATTCAGGATGAGTAATAGCCAAATACATGAATATCAAATCTGATAACTAATACCAATTATATCAACCTCAAGATCGAGCTGAGTCAAATCACAGTCTAAGGGCTATCAAAAACTAGACCTAAGCAAACAACGATAAACTACCAATGAAATGGTACAGATACAAGCTCCTACCAACTACGTAAATAAAGTGAATAATCATGGATGTCTCATGAAGTAATACAAGTAATCAAACTGGTAAAATGCAACAGAAAGTCACATGAAATGATAAGTGTAACATGTACATGCATACCGACAATGATAAATAAGGAAATGCACAAGAACGAATACTCACAAAATAGAATTTAATAAAATTAAACAAAGAAGTGAAACACTCACAATAAAATTTAATAAAATTAAACAAAGAAGTGATACTCACAATAAAATTTAATAAAATTAAACAAAAAGGTGAAACACTCACAAAATTCTTATTTATTTGAAGAAGAAAGAGAACACCCACCTGAACTCGATCACAATCCAAAGCACTGAAATTTTAGGATCCCGATAAATCTACATAAATTATTTCAATAGGAATTGTTAGATTTTTAAAAGAATATTTTAAGGAGTTTAAATCTTGATTAATTAGTTTGGGAGTTAGAAATATAATTCTCTAGGTTTAGTGAATTTAGTAGGTTTAATTTAAACCAATTTCTAATTTTTTTGTTAGATTTTTTAATAAGCTTTAAATCATTAAAATAATTAACGGGCCTAGATTTACCATTAAGGAGAAATGGTTTTAAAGTGGGTGATTTGAATTAATTTCGTGTTAGTATTTATCTAAAATTTTTATCTTAGAAAGTAGAAGTGTTGTAGAATATTATTTATATTTTTCTCTATTTTTTTGATATTTTTAATAAATTATTTAATATGTAAATTCATCTTTCTCTCTTTATCTCATTCTTTCTTTCTTTTTTTTTCTTTTTTTTTTTTTAATTATAACTAATAGCCCAAGCCCAGCCCAGGCCGGACTAGGCCAGGACCAGTCCAAGCTGGACCAGGCCAGGCCAAGGCGTGGTCCAGAATTTGTCTTTTTTTTTTCCTGTTTTATTTCTTCTTTTTTTTTATATCCATGTAACATCCAAGGCCCAGGCCCACGCCCAGGCTAAGCCGGACCAGGCCTGGTCCAGAATTCCCCTTTTTTTTAATTTTTCTGGGCCTCTCTCTGTTGCCCAGCCCGGCCAGACCCAGGCCAGGCCCGCCCAGGCCAGGCCGGGTCTGGTCCGACCTGTTAACAACTTTTTTTTTAATTTTTAAACAGGACCAAGGCCTGTGCTGCCAGGCCCCGGCCCGGCCAGGGCCTGCCCAGGCTAGGTCGGCCGAGGCAAGGCCAGGCTGCTCTCGGCCTGGCCGAGAGCAGCGGCCATAGTTTTTTTTTTTTTTTGAAATTCTTTTTTTCCTTAGAAAATTATTTAAATTAAAATATGAGTTGATATATCTACATGTTATTTTAGTCGAATTATAGATTGGGTTTTGATATATAAAAATATTCATGGAGTAGGACATGATTTTTTTTATAGACTATTTATATCAAAAATCTAAAAAGATAAATTACTTACTTAGATTTAATTTGTTTAAATCAAGGCTTTGTGGAGTATTAAAATTATGATTATACAAAAAATATTTTAGGTAAATTTCTAAGAAACATTAAATATATATTTGTTTGGTGAATTCTAAGGTGAGGGCATAGACAACTTAAGAAGTTGAATAGCTGATTGTTGAGATAAATAATTTATTTATTTGATTCTAATTTAATTTAATTTATTTCTAAGAAAAAAATGAAATTAAATTCACAATTTAGATCTACTTACTTGAGTTGTATTTGCTCCTCAATCCCTAGGCATCGAAGATCCTCTTGATTAGAAGGGAAAGATGGAATCTTGAGGAGAAGGGAAAGATGGAAGTGGGGAGATTTTAGATTAGAGTTTTCTCTTGAGGTAGAAGAGAAAGAAGGAGGTTGAGTCTTTATATAGTTTATTAAATAATTTAGAAACATGAATTCTAGTTAGGTTTGGATTGCTTAATTTAGTAGTTAGAATTTAGATTAGGATTACTTTATATTTATGAAAGGATTTGATAAGATAGGATTTTGATTAGGATTAGGATTGGGTTTTGAGTAATGGGTAAGGATCTCAATGGTAATGGGTTAGAGATTATTGGGCTTTAGTTAAGAGAAATAAATAATATGAAGGATAAGAAAAATAGATAGTGGGCTTGTGGGTTTAGTTTTTGGGCTTAAAGAAAAATAGAAAAAGATGAAAATAAAGAAGTGGGCTTGGCTCACGCGGACTTAGCATAGAAAAGAAAAGAAAACAAAAAGAAAAGGAGAATGGGTTGATCCTTTGGACTTGGATGAAAATAATAATACTACTAATAGTGATTAATAATATCATAATAATAATTAACAATAATAATTACAATAATAATAACAACAATAGTAATAATAATAAAATTATTAACATTAAAACTCTTATCTAATAATACTTGATAAAAATACTACCATTAATAATAATGACTAAAACAATACAATATGAACAAGAATAATAACAATATAAATATTAACAATAATAATAACTATAATAATAATATTAGTAACATAGTAATGAAAAAAATACTAGTTAGTAATTAAAATGATAATACTTAATAATGTTAAATATAATTATAAGGCTAAAATACCATTTACTATCTTAAAATAATTTGTACTATAACTCAAGTTAATAAATAATAATAATATCACCAGTAAACTAAAATAAATACTTTAGAAAAATAAAAATACAGTATTTTAGATTAGGGATATTACAGATTTGCTGCCTAACCCATGTACTATTGCCCAGTCCTTCAACTCATCTCTTGGAATTCAGGGTTCTGCAGTTATAGATGATGAAGGGAAGGATATACCCTATGGAAACATAAAGACAGTCCCTCATTTAATGACAATGAGAAACCATCTTATGAACTGTCTGCCAATCCAACTAGCATATCATGTCATAATCCTGTTGAAAAAGACAATAATGCTTCCCATGCCGATGACATTTCTAGCATGGAACTGTTGGAAATCCTAGATGCTGAAGAGGATGATTTGTCCTTTGGTTTGAACATTGATTCAGGAACATTGGCATGTGTAGCTTGTGGAATCCTTGATTATCCATTTATGGCAATTGGGCAGCCATTCGAAGCAACTAAGGAGCTACTTCATGCGACCAGTGAAGACTCTCATATGAGGTTGGGGAAGTCAGTTTGTTCTCAGATACCATCATGCTTGCCCAACACTGCCTCTTAGTTTTCACCAGTGTTTCGGACTCGTTCGTGCGATCCGAACCCAGCTACAGGAGATTCGGACCCGATCCGGATTCGTGATCTTTGTGGACCCGATACATAGGCGATTCAAAGACCGATCCATGGGATGATCCATAGATCAGTACCGGTTCGTGCAGTAAAGACCAGACGGCGATTCGGTTCCGAAACGGCGTCATTTCATGTGAGTGTTTGTCCTCATGTCTTTCTTTATTTACTATTGCCAGTAATGTTCATGTATCTCTTCGTATCATTTCATGTTATAATATGACATATTTTACCAGTATGATTACCTGTACCATTTTATATAATATCAGTGATTGTACACCCTATGTATTTTATTGATATGAGCATTTATTGGCGTCATTTCATGGGCTGGTATACCACGTTGTTGGCTTAGGTCTAGTGTTGACATACCATAGACCGGACTTGACCTTGTTACTGATATAGCTATGATAAATCCTAGAATGAATATACATGTTGATTTTGAGGTTGATGGATCATTGAAAGAGATTAGAGAACTATACTATGTGAAGTGATTTTCAGTCATATTGTTTGGTGACACATTTTAATGATAACCATTATAATAATACCATTTTTGGGTATTTTTAGGAATTTGTTTAGAGCCCTGATTACACACCAACAGGTATATTAGTCGACTTGCCCTTATTATAGTCCACTAATACTCCTACCCTAGTTGACTTATCATAACTCCTAGTCGACTAAATTTCTGTTTAGAAAGTTGTGTGCTCTCTGTTTGTTACTATAAGCTATATCAGTCGACTTTCCCTTTCTTATAGTCGACTACACCTTTTATAGTCGACTTATCCCTCTTGTTAGTCGACTAAACTAGTCAACCTTCTATATTAGTCGACTTGCCCCTCCTATTAGTCGACTTGCACTTGTTATAGTCGACTTATCCCTTTTTGATAGTCGATTAACCCAGTCCAAAATCCTTTATACTAGTCGACTTGTTCCTACCCTAGTCGACTAACTCTTGTTCTGACTGCTGTTTTAGATTTCTTATGGATTGAGGACTTTACCTTTTAGTTATGATCTTGGTTATAGTTGGATGGATCTGGTTTTGAGGAATAGGTATTGATTGAATTGACCTGACCTGATAAATCTTAGATATATATCTGATATGTTACCGAGTTTTGGGATCTTATGATTGTCCTTGATAGAAGTGAGAGTGTGTGATGACTTTGATCAGACTGGAGTGTGGAGATCTGAATAGACGTGTCAAAACATTGGTTATTTCAGTTATTGAGATGTGATTATATTGATGACGTGAGGATCAGAGTTGATTGATAGGGTGAGAAAACTGATAACTGATTATTGATATATTGAGATGACGGTTTATTATACCAGACTACTAGCTATGGATTGATACTTAATGATTCATGATGATTGTATTGAGACTTTGAGTTGATGGACTAGTTACTGATATCACTTTAGTACAGATAGACGAGATATTGATTAATTCTAGATGGGTCTATCCATTGAGCAGTATCTAGTTTTGTTATTATATGAATGCATGTTACTGAAGTTACTGGAAAAAGTTTGTTTGACCGTAACACCCTGTACAGTTCTATTGTTCATCGTATACACAGTTACTGATATTGTTCACTGTGTATACGATTACTGATTGACTGTTACTGTACTGTTATCGTTACTGTCACCGCATCGTCCCAGTGTTATAGGTAACATGAGTATTGATTGTTTTTACTGAATTCAATAATAAAGTAAAAGAACAACTTACACTGGGATTGAGGAAATTGATGGAGGAGACAGCGTCTGTATTTTGGGTGGACCTAGGATACAGGTTGCGCAGCCGACTGAGGGTTCCACTGCAGGATTCCTGGGGATGACTGACATCCCATCTGTACTATTATTGTTTCATTGTTCATACAGTGAGATTGCTGTTACTGTTACTGAGTACCCAGCGGTACGGCCTGATTCAGCGTCAGGAAACTGAGGCCGTGGTTCCGGGTATGTACGGAACCCACCTAAAGCATGGACAATGTCTCCAACCAATCAGTTTCAATAAATTTAGGATATTGATTGACACGTGTAATAGGCGTAGTATGGGATGCGTCTATTACAGGTGACAATTGGTGTTCGCTGACATAATAAATGATAATGAACTGTTTATAGTGTATTGTGACTGACGTAATCACCGACTGTACATGTATATAATTATGATAGACATATGATTGTGCACTGACCAGATTTGTATACCAGACTAGTGACATATGCTAGGTTACACATTTTGACATTAGTTCTTTCCTTTTGTCATAAGATCAGTTATATATTGTTCATATCTTTGTTCTTAGCATTGATTATCTTGTTATCCTTCATTTCAGCTATCATGTTTTCATTGCTTATGCTATTGTTATACACGAGCACTTTTTTCTTTACACACACACTCACTAGGTCGCTTCTGACGACCTTGGTATCGCACGTCCAGGATTTTGGACATCTTCTTATATTGTTCAGGTGTTTGTTGAGCTAGTACGCTTCGTGAGGAGCTGGACTCTCTCTCTCTCTTTGATTCTGGTATTCTTTCCTTTCTTTATTTCTGTTATTATTCTTTGATTCCTGTATATCACACTTAGTTTCTATTCCATTCCTTATTTCATCTAGGATCATGTGTAGTCATGATATGTATTATTGCAGTGATCGTTAATATTATGATTTAGATTTATAGCGTGTTCAGGTTACTTTAGGCTTAGCGTGTATACGTGGGGTATTTTCCTCGCGTATATACGTCGCCGACTCTCGTCGCGACTCCGTTTTCACGTATTTTGGGAAGCGGGGCGTGACTGAAACCTTCAGCGAAGCTCTCAAGAGAAGCTTCAGGTGAAGCTAATATCTTAGCCCTTCAATAAGGCTATAGAGCTTCAAGTGAAGCTATCCTCTTGGGTCATACTTAGGCCTCTTTACAGGTGATGCTTGGCTATTGTATGCTTCACTAGATCAGTAAGTTTCAAGGCATCACTTGGTCTTTGAGGATGGGTAGACCTTGGTCGTCAGCTTGTCCGCATTTTATCTTTTGTAAATGTCAACAAGTTTGGATATCATTCAGACTAGTTGAAATACTGTTTGAGAGTTTATTTTTTAGAGTTTCAACATTTTTAGAGAAGCGGGAGAGAGAGAGAGATTAGAGAGGGAAAGAGAAATTGAAGAGGGAGAGAAAAGATGGAAAATTGAGAGAGAAATTTAATGGGAGAGATATTTATGGGAAGAAAAGGGAAGAGAGAGAGAGATGGTGATGGGATGAGGCGGTGGAGAGGGTCGGTGGAATGTTGACTGGCTTGGGGAAGAAGGAAAGGAAAAAATTGGAGGAGAAGAAGAAAAGAATTTTTTAATATTATTTAATTAGGTAGAAATTTGACTAGTTCCGAACGATTTTCAAAAATTCTGTAAAATAGCAAATATTACCTGGAGAAATAATGTGAAATTAGATTCAAAAAATTCAATTTTATTTACAAATTAAAAATCTTGGAATCAATCGGTGATACAGGTCGACACTAGATTGGCCAGATTTCTAACTAAGTCAGAAAAATTCCAAAAAAATATACAAAAGCAGAAGATATGATTTTGAAGAACAATATGGAAGTAGATTCTTGAAATTCAACTCTGTTTGTGAAATTAAAATCCTAAACTCAATTATCAGCATCGGTCGATCCCAAATTCAAAGATCTTCTAAAATAATTCAGAAAATTTTAGAAAAATACTAAAAATTGTTAAATATTGAAAATGATACCTGGAGCTAAAATTAGTTCAATCTGACTATTAGGTAGGTCAGATCAAATTTGTACGCCGTATCGAGTACTGATACTGTGACATGTATATCTAAAACTGAGGGTTATAGGATCTTTGAAATCACAATGAATAAATGTACCATGAGGCTGAATGTCTCTCTTGGGTGGTAGTCCTTTTGGAAGTTCATCATAAATAACTTCTTTGAACTCCTCCAATGATTGGTCTATCTTCTCGGGAATATCAATGGATGGGGCGATCTTGCCTTTGTCAAATAAAACAAATCTCTCGCGGTTTTCTTTGATTCCACTAGACTTACCTCGGTTGTATATGAATTTCCTCTTCTTTTGGAATAGGAATAGGTGGAATAGGTAGATTACTAATTGCAGCCAAATCAATCAATGAGTAATCCTTCTGGGTTGATGGTTCTTCAATCGATGGTTGCTGATGTTACTCTGTTGTCTTGTTCGACCAATAAGATCTCATAACAGGGGGGGTCGAATCTTCATCTCTTCTTCTTCCAATGCAAGACTATTGGCTTGCAGAAGTCTTTTCATCCGTCTTCACGCTCTTATAGGTAGTTTGCCTTGGTACATACAGATGTTTTGTAATTGATTCTACCAAGCTGCTGCCATTCATTTAAGTTTACAAGTCACAAACTCGACGTGATCTTCCATAGGAATACACGCCATGTCAAGTAGCTTATCGACTTCTGTAAGAAATTAAACTAAACTATAATGCGGATTAAAATAAGCATGGATCTAGAATCAAAACATCTCAAGGAATTGAATGCATTCATAATTAAACAATACTAAAATCACCATACCTGAAGCCATTGATGAACTGAAGAAAGTAGATGGATGAAGACTATGATCCTTCTCTTTAATCCTGCAAGAAACCCTAATGCAGACCCTTCTTCTCTCTATCTCCTTTTCCTTTCACAACCTTGCCAATATGATGGATAACTCACACCATAATATGAGCGTAGGTTATTTTCTTTTCAGGAGGAGAGATGAGGGTCTCACATTTACAAAATAACCCTGAGATAAAATCACCCATCATGATTCCTTTATACCTCATGGGATTATTATAACTTATATAAATGTTACTTTAATATGGGCATCTTTAATATCAGTTAACCTTAATTAGGAATCTAATTAATTAACCAAGGTTAAGTGGGCCACCCTAATGTGAGATTAACATTCTCCCACTTGGACCACTAACCGATTAGGTTAAAACTTTAGAAAACAAATAAAAGAAAAGACTCATTTTCAAAACATTTTTGACTCCATTGGATTCCATACTGAAAAACTTTGACACGTGATCACGAATTTTAAAAACAACAACTGATAAGCCCAAATTATGAAATAATGTAATACTGCAATTAGCTTGAACCACCAATGCGAGTCATAGCGGTTATACAACATCTATGTCATACTCCCTTCTATGTACCACAACATTGATAACCCTTACTAATTGAGTCCATAACCAAAAAGACCCCTGTAATTGTCTTGTTAAGACATTTCCTGTTTAACAAACATCCATACATAATATGTGCACACATAATTGGATAACAGGAAATACAGAAACAAACTTTTATTGCGCAATATTGTCAATTATACAAGTACCAAAACATACATTTACAGATTGCTCAAAAGACCCATCCTAACAACATGTTCCTTGAATGTCTTTGGAGGCAATCCCTTGGTCATTGGATCAGCAACCATTAAAGTGGTACTTATACTTTCAATTGACACCATCTGTTTCTGAACTCTTTCTCTAACCACCAAGTACTTAAGTTCCATGTGTCTGGAACCATTAGAGTACTTACCATTCTTAGAGAAGAAAACGGCTGCTGTATTATCACAAAATATCTTCAGCGGCCTGGCAATAGAGTCAACTACACCAAGTGCTGAGATAAAATTCCGTAACCATAATGCATGATTCGAGGCTTCAAAACAAGCTATGAACTCAGCCTCCATCGTGGATGAAGCAGTGATAGACTGCTTTACACTCTTCCACGAGATTGCCCCACCTGCTAGCATGAATATGAAGCCTGAAGTAGACTTCCTGCTATCTGGGCAACCAGCAAAATCTGAGTCCGAATAGCCGATCACTTCCAACTGATCTGATCTTCTATATGTGAGCATATGGTCCTTCGTTCCTTGAAGATACCGCATTACCTTCTTAGCTAATTTCCAGTGCTCCATTCCTGGATTGCTCTGGTATCTTCCTAACATCCCAACAGCAAAACTGATATCTGGCCTGGTACAAGTGTGTGCATACATCAAGCTCCCAACAGCTGATGCATATGGAACTTTCTGCATTTGACCCTTTTCTAAGTCATTTCTAAGACACTGGCTCCCACTTAATTTGTCACCCTTCATAAGGGGTGCACAACTGGCTGAACACAATTCCATATGAAATCTTTCCAAGACTCGATTGATATAACCTTTCTGAGACAGTCCTAGCAATCCTTGAGATCTATCCCTGAAGATCTCTATGCCAATGACATAAGCTGCCTCACCCATATCAACCATCTGAAAGTTCTTGGTAAGATAGCTTTTAGTTTCATACAACAGACCAATATCACTACTGGCTAACAAGATATCATCCACATACAGAACCAAAAATATAAACTTGCTCCCACTGATCTTTAGATATATATACTGATCAACAGTGTTTTCTGTAAATCCAAAAGAGGTAATGGTATCATTAAACTTTATATACCATTGCCTGGAAGCTTGTTTAAGTCCGTATATGGATTTCTTTAATTTGCAAGCCAAGTGTTCTTTTCCTTTCTTTGCGAACCCTTCAGGTTGCTCCATGTAAATTTCCTCATCCAAATCTCCATTTAGAAAAGCTGTTTTCACATCCATTTGATGTAACTCCAAATCATAATGAGCTACAAAGGCCATAATGATTCTAAGAGAGTCCTTCTTTGATACTGGAGAGAAGGTTTCTCTATAATCAATGCCTTCCTTCTGAGTGAAACCTTTAGCCACAAGTCTGGCCTTATATCGTTCGATATTGCCTTTGGAGTCGCGCTTGGTCTTAAAGACCCATTTACACCCGACTTTCTTACAGTTATTAGGCAATTCGACGAGATCCCAGACTTGATTTTGGTCCATAGATTTCAACTCTTCATTTTATAGCATCAATCCATTTACTAGAATCATTGCTTTCTATGGCTTGTGAAAATGAAACTGGATCTTTATTAATCCCAATATCAAAATCAGACTCCTGTAGATATACCACATAATCATCTGAAATGGCAGATCTTCTTTCCCTTTGAGATCTCCTCAAAGCTGCCGGTTGTGGTGGTTCTACAACATTTTCAATGGTGATATCCTCATGAAGTGGTGAACCAATATCAATATGTTGTTCTGTTATCTCAGCTTGATGATCAAGCTGAGGGACAACAATTTCTCTTGAAGGAAGGGGTATTGGGATATTCACCCTTATCACTTCAAGATCTATCTTTCTTGGTTCATCACTCCCACTAAATTCACCATTCTCAAGGAATCTGGCATTACCAGTTTCAACAATTCTTGTACTATGGTTAGGGCAATAAAATTTGTACCCCTTAAACTTATCTGGATAACCAATGAAATATCCAGATATTGTTCTTGAGTCTAATTTCTTTTCTTGTGGATTATATATTCTAGCCTCTGCTGGACAACCCCAAACATGTAAATGTCTTAAACTAGGTTTCCTACAAGTCCACAACTCGAAGGGAGTTGTAGGGACTGCCTTACTAGGAACCCTATTTAAGATATACATAGCAGTCTTTAAGGCTTCATTCCACAACGAATTAGGTACATTAGAGAAGCTCATCATGCTCCTAACCATATCCATAAGTGTTCGGTTTCGCCTTTCAGCAACACCATTCTGCTGAGGCGTACCTGACATTGTGTATTGAGCACAAATACCTTGCTTTTCTAGAAATTTGGCAAATGGGCCAGGATGTTGTCCTGACTCATCATATCTACCATAAAATTCACCACCTCGATCTGATCTTATGATTTTAACTTTTCTATCTAATTGTCTCTCGACTTCTGTAATGAACACCTCAAGGATGTCAACAGCCTGAGACTTTTCATGAATTAGATATACATAACCATAACGTGACAGATCATCTATAAAGGTAATGAAGTATCTCTCTCCCGTAAAACATGGAATGGAGAGTGGTCCGCAAATATCTGTATGAATTATTTCAAGAAGCTCTTTACTTCTTGTGGCACTTTTCTTAGTGTGTTTGGTTTGCTTTCCTTTTATGCAATCCACACACACATCAAAATCAGTGAAGTCTAGGTTATCCAAAATCCCATTCTTCACTAATCTTATAATTCTATCCCTGGAGATATGCCCCAGTCGTCTATGCCACAAGATAGAGGATTTTTCATTTATTAAGCCACGTTTAATACCAACATTCGAATGCAGAGATAAAAGAGATTGTGCAAACTCATCATTCAATGAAATTTTATATAAATCATCACATAAAATTCCGTGTCCAACCGACATTGAATTATACATTAAACTGAGTTTTCCACAACTGAATAAAACAGAATATCCAAAAACATCTAATTTGGATAATGACATTAAGTTCCTAGAAATCGAAGGTACATAAAAAGTATCCTCAAGATCCATCTGATGACCCGTCTCTAAGATTAGTCGATAAGTTCCAACATTCTCGACCTCTACTTTGAGACGGTTCCCCATAAAGACGAATCTCTCACTTTCCTTCGGTTTCCTGGTTGTAAGGATCCCTGCATTGAATTAGTTATGTGAGTTGTGGCTCCAGAGTCAATCCACCAAGTATTAGAAGGAACTTCAGTAAGATTTGATTCATAACATACAAAAGAAAGATTTATACCTTTCTTTTCGAACCAAGCCTTCCTCTTGTTGCAGTCCTTCTTCACATGTCCTTTTCTGCCACAGAAGTAGCATTTGACAGTGAAAGACTTTCCATGACCTTGGTTACTTTCCCCATGGTCATTCCCTTTTTTTGATGGAAACCTCTTACCTCTTCTATATTTACCTTTCTTATGGATAGCTCCTTGAGATACTGCCAACACTGAGTGATGTCCTTCTTGCCTCAGTCTCACTTCCTCTTGTACACACATACCAGTCAGCTCATTCAGATTCCACTTATCCTTATGAGTATTATAGTGGATCTTGAATGCCCCGAACTGAGGAGGAAGTGAGTTGAGGATGAACTGTACTAAGAAGGATTCATCCACTTTCATTCCCAGTGATCCTAACTTCGCAGCCTTATCAGTCATATTTAGAATGTGTTGTTGAACTCCTCTATTACCATCATATTTCATGGTAGTCAGTTCAGCCATAAGGGTGCCAGCTAATGACTTATCTGCAGACTTAAATCGGTCTTTAACAGCAGTTAAAAGTTCAGATGCACTAGTAGTATGTGGGAGTGAAGTTTTGATGTTATTGGCAATGGTCACCATGATGAACATGAGACTGAGTCTATTCGACCTTTCCCAAGCTTTGGCATGGCTAACCTGGTCTGCAGTGCTTTCAGCAGTCACTTCATCAGGTTTCTCTACCAAAAGAGCCATGTCTAGGTCCAGTACACCCAGTGTGAATTGGACATGCTCAAACCACTCAGAGAAGTTTGTACCATCCAGGGCTGGAATGCTAGTTGCATGAGTGTGAAGGGAAGTGGGAACGTTCACTGAAACAAAATAGGACAAGCTCACATTAAGGCCTCGAATCAATACAAAATCTTTAATTTATGAAGATGAACTATTGATATCACTTTGATTCCTCCTTTGGGCGAAACCTAAGCATATCTAGTGTTCACTCTTTAGGTGAGACCTTTTATCACCTATGTAGGTCTAATATAATTTATGCCACTTAGATAGTAAGTCATGTTACCTTTGGGTATCCAATTCTACACCATTAAGTTACATAAATTACACTACCCTACCCCGGTTCATAATTATTTGAAAGAGACTTTCCTTTGGGCCAGTCCCAATCTCCTAACTATAACCGCCATCGAGAATATTATTATCTTTAATGTCACCCTTATTGACAAGTCTTTTATGTAGTTGTATATTCATAAAGTTTACTAACATAGGTCACTTTGGCAACTACTAAATCAATACACCGTATGAATACAAAATAACCAATAATATGCTCTAACTTTTTATTTGAGTAATTCCATAATACTCCAATTCTATTACTTGACCAACATCAATCAATATTAACACAATAACTTAAATGTGTAACATACTTTCATGATTGAATTAAACAACCATTAGTCGACTGGTCCAGGTAAGCCTAGTCGACTAAGGCCAAGTCAAGTCGACTACAAAGAAAGATTAGTCGACTTGGGTCAAGACAAGTCGACAATACATTTAGGTCTAGTCGACTAAGGCAGAGAAATGTTAGTCGACTATACCAATATTATTAGTCGACTATAAATTTTATTAGTCGACTACACATTTTATTAGTCGACTCCTGTTGAAAGGCAACTCTCGGTTAAATTATTAGTCGACTTGGGAAAGGAGTTAGTCGACTATACATTTTATTAGTCGACTACACAAAAATCCAAGTCGACTCCTGTAGTAAAACAGTGAGTTCTCAACTTTTGGGAAAAAGACTTAGTCGACTACAAAATCGGGCTAGTCGACTAATAGTCGACGAAACAGTTATCAAAGGCAGTTCCAGATTATCGACTGAATCTAAAATTAGGGAAAATTAGGGTTTCTAATTCCTGGATTTTTGATCCCAATTAATTGCACAATTAGAGGAATATGAACAGCAGATTAGGGTTATTAAATCCTCTACAAATTCTACAATTAAAAGATCAAAAAATTGATTTTTTTAATGAATTGTTAATCAAAAACCCTAATTTCCCATAATCCATAATCCAAGATGTATTGATTCTAAAACTCAGGCTCTGATACCAAATGTAAGAAATTAAACTGAACTATAATGCGGATTAAAATAAGCATGGATCTAGAATCAAAACATCTCAAGGAATTGAATGCATTCATAATTAAACAATACTAAAATCACCATACCTGAAGCCATTGATGAACTGAAGAAAGTAGATGGATGAAGACTATGATCATTCTCTTTAATCCTGCAAGAAACCCTAATGCAGACCCTTCTTCTCTCTATCTCCTTTTCCTTTCACAACCTTGCCAATATGATGGATAACTCACACCATAATATGAGCGTAGGTTATTTTCTTTTCAGGAGGAGAGATGAGGGTCTCACATTTACAAAATAACCCCTGAGATAAAACCACCCATCATGATTCTGTTGGCCCAATGGCCTTCCACTCTAGTTTTGATGATGATCAACTCATGTAGTTATGTTTACTAATATTCTTGTGTTTCTAAGTTTCAGATCATTAACAGGATATTAGTAGGTGATTAGCTTCAACAAGATGATTAGAAGCTATTCATGATGATTCCGGTGCCAAAGCTTAAAGATCATACCTTTGCACTTGGAGAATCACGGAGTTTGGACCGAGTCTACTTGAAGATGAAGATCGTCAAGAAGACTTAGGTATCCTAGTTTAGATAGAGTTTTAGATCCATTTGTAAAGCTTAGTTTAGTTGATATGCTCAAGTGCACAAATCACACACGTTTTATGATTGAGTTTTGGTTTTCATGAATAGTTTATCAAAACAAGTTTAAATTGATATATGTATAGTTGCTTCATTCTATACATGCATGCTTAATTTTTTAAACAAACTTATTTTGACTATCCTATTCATGTTTTGGAAAAATCAAGTTTGATAAAAATACAAGTTTTGTTTTGATAAAATTGGCAAGACACAAAAATGAATTGATATGATTGATATATGTCTTGAAATTTTTATCACAAGTTTGGTTATCAAAGTAAAATGATAAAACAAGTTTTAGAAAAACATATTTTTAGAAAAACAGTTTTTATTGTGATTAAAACTATTTTTTAGATTTACTGTGAATTTATGGGATTTTTATTGAGTGAAAAGACCTATTTTCAAATCCCGTATCTGTGCAGAACTGAGGACTGGCTGACAGGCCAAGTCGGTCGACCGGACCGGTCGACCGCACCATAGGCCGGTCGACCGGGACGGTCGACCGACGTGCACAAGTCTGTGCACGTTTTGGAGTCTCTGGGACGGTCGACCGGGCCGGTCGATCGAGATGAGAGTTCTGCTCTCAGGATGTTTCGGTCGACCGGGCCGGTCGACCGCTATTGCCCAACGGTCACATTTTTGACCGTTGGCGGTCGACCGGGCCGGTCGACCGATGCCTGTCAGAGCTGCCAGCTCAGCCTAACGGCTAGTTTTGTATAGGGGCTATATAAACCCCATCTCTTTGGGGATTTTGGCCAAGTTTTTTAAGAGAAAAATTTCCAGTTTTCTGAGGTGTTTAAAAGAGTTTTCAAAAGAGTTTTAAGTGCAAAAACTTCTCATCTTTATTTGTTTTGGGTTTTTGGAAAATCAAAGAGAACTAGGTTTTGGGATTTTGATTTGATCTTTTATTTCTATCATATACAAGAGATTTCCCAAGTAGTTTTTCTTTGTTGCTTGTTTCCAAAAACACTTAGTTTCCACACTTGAGCCATATCTTCTATCCTAAACTATTAGGATCTTGTTTTTGTGGAAAAAGAGAAAAAGAAAGAGAAGTGTTTGAGGTTGTTTGTTGTAAACCTCATAGTTGTAAACACCCTTATATTGTGAATCCCTCTTCGGTAGAGGTGATCGGGTGATTGTGTTGTGGATCCCTCTTAGGTAGAGGTGATTGTGTGTGGTTGTGAGCCTCTTCGGTAGAGGTGTGTGGGTTGGTTATTGTATTGGCTACGGGCCTAACCCCTCGGTTGTGAGGAGGTTGTTGTTTGAGAGAGGAGTTTGGTACTCCTAGAGTTGTAAGAAATCCTCTTCGGTAGAGGTTCCCTCGGTGGGAGTTGAGATAGTGGAAATCCTACACGGTGGTGTAGGCGGGGATGTAGAGCAAGGTGCTCGAACCTCGAAACAAATCTTGGTGTTTGCGTATTGATCCATTGTCTCTCTAACTCTCTCTCTTATATTTGTGCAAAGCATCATATTCATATCATATCATATTTCCTTGTGTTGTGCATATTTCATATTGCCTTGCATTTATTTATATTGCAATTCATTCTTATATGCTTGGCTTGATTGTGTGCATTTCATATTGCTTGGATTGCTTGTGTGTGTGTGCCTAACTTATACTCATCCAACAAGAGCTTCACATAGCGCCTCAACCCATTTCAAGGGGAATCAAGGGGAGTTAGTCCAGAGCCTCGCAAGGGGAATTCGGCTACACTTGTTGTATTGTATTAGTTTGTGCATAATTTGCATTAGCTTCCGCATTTAGCGCACTTAGTTTGCATTTAGTTTATTAGATTAGCACTTACACCTATTCACCCCCCTTCTAGGTGTTTTTCAATTGGTATCAGAGCTAGTGCTCCTGATACTTAGGCTTAACATCCTAGGAGTGATCCATTTGCTTGCTAATCTCATTTGCATTTGTTTGTTTGCACATTCATATATAGTTTACCATGGACTTCATGACCCCTCCTAGCTTTGACCCTTCCAACATTGATGTTTGGAAGTATAGGATGTCCATGTACCTAAAGACCCTAGGTTTGCATGTCTTCCTTGCCGCCACCAAGAGATGTTATCTTGGTGATTGCAATCATATAGGGGCCAATGCACAAGCCCTAGAGGCCATTAGAAGCACTTTATCTAAAGATTATCTTTATGTGTTTCTAACTTTGATTCCGCTTTTGTAGTGTGGAACAAATTGACAACCACCACCTCCAAGCTTCAATTGCCAATCCAAGAAGAGGAATCTAGCGGAGAATCCGAGCCGCAACAATGCTATATGGTCCAAGGGAATGACTCCCTTGAGGTACATTCGGAATCTCAACTAGATAGTAATGATTGTGCTAGTTCTTCAAATGATTATGTTGATCCCCATGCCTTAAATGAAGAACTATCTATTGTGTGTGAAAAGTTAATAGAAAAATATAACGTGTTGAAAAAGAAAAGTCTAGATATTGAAAAAGAAAATAAATGTTTGCATTCTAGACTTGATTGTGTTTTGCAAGAGAAAGTTGAGGTCTATAATGAAAGGGATTCATTGAGATCTCAATTGGAACTTGCACTTAAAGAAAATGAATTTTTAAAATCTAAAAATGATTGCCATGATCTTTTGAAGAAAAATGAAGACTTGTCTTCAAAAGTTGATTTTGTTTTAAAAGAGAATGTGGCTTTGAAAAATAAAATCATTTCTATTTCCAATGATTTAAATGCTTGTTTAGATAAGAATATTGTTTTGCAAAATAAAATTGATGCACATGTTTGCCATGCTAGTGTAGCTTCTTCATCTAGTCTACCTAATGCATGTACCTCTTCTTCTAGGATTAATGATGATATTTGTAAGTTAAAGAAGAGAGTAGATTGTTTGGGCTCCACTATGAGCCAATGTGCTAAGAACCATACACGCTTGGAATCCTTGGTTCGAAAGAAACAAGTTCCATCTTCTATGCATGCACACCCTTCACGGCATACACATGCTTCACACGGACACCATCAACACAAGTATGCTCATGTGTACACATGTACACATTGTGGACGTAAGGGCCACCTTGCTAAATTTTGTTTTGATAGATTACATACTACTAATTTAGCAAAGAAATTTGTTTGGGTTAGAGAAGGGACTAACCCCCATGGACCCAATAAGATGTGGGTACCAAAGACCACCCCTCCTATTATTTTTGATGTAGGTGTGGGCTCTCACATGACGTGAGAGTGATGACACCTTGGAGTGGATGCGTTCCGGACTTAAAGGAAATCAAATGGATGCATCACTTTCAAGGGAAGATTTGGTGGAGATGACCACCATGTTTTGGAGACAAGGAGAGTTGCTTCTTCGTTTTTAGTAACAATCCTTTACTCCCATTTATTATGTTTACATGCTTTCCACTTCATTGTTTATAGCATGTTTTGATAATTTATAGCATATTTTTTGATGTCTATGGATTAGTATGTTCATTCCATATTTATTAGATCCTTGACATACATATATAGTATTTGAGACACACATGCTTATATGATCCCATACTTAGTGTTCTCACTTATGTTTAAGCTATAATGTACATCATGAATCTAATACATGTGAATTCACATAATAATCATGTTTTAGTTTTCCATGATGACTTTTATCATGATGATTTTTATATGTGTTTTTGATGCTTCATGTTTTGAATATATGTTTAAGTGTTAGTTTTCATTAAGACAAGTTATATCTTGTACATAGAGTGGGCTACAAATAAATCTATATATAGTTGGAATTGAATGCTTATTTGAACCCATTAGATGTGCTAGTATAGTCTAGTTTTGATGATTCATACATATTAAACTTGTATTCTCATTTTTGAATTTGCTCTATGATTGTGTATTTCACTTTATGTATATGTTTGTATTGCCAAACTTTAAGATATACATGTATACCCCTTGAGTCATTTGCCTTTCATGCAAATCTATATTATGGACTCAAATTGTGTTTAGGGATATGTATGTATACTTCTTGTGTTGACAATTCATACATATACCTTGAAATGAAAATTGCCTTGATGAAAATTTAGCTTATCATGATTTTCATGTTTTTCATGTGTTCAATATTTAACTTCATGTATATGTCTATCTTATCCAAACTATTGACTATACATGAGTATCCTTTTTTTTTTGAGCCACGTGCCTTCATGCATATATTTTGTGGACTCGTTATGTTTTGGATATGTATCTATACTTTAGTTTGTATTAGACATACATATGCCTTGAAAATTAGATAGTTTTGATGATTTTTCATGTTTTTTGATGGAATTATGTTTTAAGGAATAATTGAGTTTAATGAAATATTTTTCCCGATTATGATCTTCACATATTATTTGTACACTCATATCTATTGCTCATGTTTTGTTTCTCATGAGTTATGCTTTATTGGTTAGAGTGATGATTATCATGTGAATTTCATTTTTGTTTTATTCCTTGCTTGAAGGATTTCGTACTAGTTAACAAACTTTTCCATTTAACTAGTTACGGTATTCTTCATTTTGGTAGAGATTTTCAAACAAAACTACATTTTCAAATCTATCTTTGAAAACCCCTACCATCTAAGGGCGGTAGGATGGGAGATCATGTTCATGTATGCCCTAAATTGAAAATCTTTAAAACTTGAATTATGATTGGGTGGTAGATAATATGATGTATACACTTGAACTTATTGTTATGTCAATGGTATCATTGAACTCTTTCAATTGGTATCATTTTGATCTTCTTGTATACTCATATATGTTTTGTATGTATGTATGCTTTAAATTCCAAGTATATCAATTTCTATTGGTATCTATCTTTCATACATATATATGTTTGTGTTTATGCTAGTGCTTGAGTTTCAATTTTGTTTAAATTGATTACTTTTAAATTGTTATCAAGACTATGCATGACTTTAGTTTGTATTTCATAAAGGGGGAGAAAATTTGATTTTGTATTTCAATTGGTATTTATACTCCACTCTTTATGATTAAAAGTTGTTATTTTAAACATATGATATCAACATCAAATTTGTTTATATGTTTTAAAATGAACAATTCTTACAATTGGTATCAATGTTTCTATGTAAAATCTTTTCAATTGGTAAAATATTTACAATTGGTATCACATTTAAGAAATTCAAAATGTGTTTTGGTTTCAAGATTCATGTTTAAGAATTCTAGACTTATGTTTAATTACAATTGGTATTTCCAAAATATTGTTTAAAGAAAATATTCAAAGTTTTGATTTGTATTTCCTATATGCAAGGAGAGCTTAACATCTCTCTTACATATAGATTCATGTTGAGTATATTATAAATTGAGGAGCTTGACAACTCTTCTTTATATGATATACGTGTGTAGGGGGAGCTTCACATCTCCTCTTATGCATTACATAATATGTGTTATGTGAATTGGGGCTTGTCATCCCTTCTTCATGTAATGCATATGTGTAGGGAAGCTAACTTAGCGTCTTCCTCTTCATGAATGTATATAGCATATAACATATATTGATTCTTTTTTATTGGTATCAAGATGCTTCATTGACATACTTTTTAATTGATATCATGTTTGTAGTCACCCCTTATTGATTTTTTTTGTTATAGACAAAAAGGGGGAGAACATTGTTTGCATTGTTTTGATTGACAAAAGGGGGGAGAAAGATTTTTACCCCTCATTTTATCTATGGTTTTGATTGTTTACCCCTTTCCTGATGATTGACAAAAAGGGGGAGAAAGATTTTGAGTTGTTTAGTTTTTATATATGCTTCTTTATGTTTTTGCATATATTGAGTTCATGCATAAACAAATAAACAATAAGATATGAAAAATATGTATGTCTCTTGTTTAGAATCATAAGCTTTCATTGCATATTTATCTATTTGGTTTATGCATGAGTTAAGGGGGAGCTTCCTTGAAGCTTAACTTTAATCCATGCATATATAACTCCATGAGTTTTGTCATCATCAAAAAGGGGGAGATTGTTGGCCCAATGGCCTTCCACTCTAGTTTTGATGATGATCAACATGTAGTTATGTTTACTAATATTCTTGTGTTTCTAAGTTTCAGATCATTAACAG
Source organism: Agave tequilana (assembly GCA_038442645.1). NCBI lineage: Eukaryota > Viridiplantae > Streptophyta > Magnoliopsida > Asparagales > Asparagaceae > Agave > Agave tequilana. Next base: position 28,969 of record JAVJIF010034523.1, read on the forward strand.
GATATTAGTAGGTGATTAGCTTCAACAAGATGATTAGAAGCTATTCATGATGATTCCGGTGCCAAAGCTTAAAGATCATACCTTTGCACTTGGAGAATCACGGAGTTTGGACCGAGTCTACTTGAAGATGAAGATCGTCAAGAAGACTTAGGTATCCTAGTTTAGATAGAGTTTTAGATCCATTTGTAAAGCTTAGTTTAGTTGATATGCTCAAGTGCACAAATCACACACGTTTTATGATTGAGTTTTGGTTTTCATGAATAGTTTATCAAAACAAGTTTAAATTGATATATGTATAGTTGCTTCATTCTATACATGCATGCTTAATTTTTTAAACAAACTTATTTTGACTATCCTATTCATGTTTTGGAAAAATCAAGTTTGATAAAAATACAAGTTTTGTTTTTGATAAAATTGGCAAGACACAAAAATGAATTGATATGATTGATATATGTCTTGAAATTTTTATCACAAGTTTGGTTATCAAAGTAAAATGATAAAACAAGTTTTAGAAAAACATATTTTTAGAAAAACAGTTTTTATTGTGATTAAAACTATTTTTTAGATTTACTGTGAATTTATGGGATTTTTATTGAGTGAAAAGACCTATTTTCAAATCCCGTATCTGTGCAGAACTGAGGACTCGCTGACAGGCCAAGTCGGTCGACCGGACCGGTCGACCGCACCATAGGTCGGTCGACCGGGAAGGTCGACCGACGTGCACAAGTCTGTGCACGTTTTGGAGTCTCTGGGACGGTCGACCGGGCCGGTCGACCGAGATGAGAGTTCTGCTCTCAGGATGTTTCGGTCGACCGGGCCGATCGACCGCTATTGCCCAACGGTCACATTTTTGACCGTTGGCGGTCGACCGGGCCGGTCGACCGATGCCTGTCAGAGCTGCCAGCTCAGCCTAACGGTTAGTTTTGTATAGGGGCTATATAAACCCCATCTCTTTGGGGATTTTGGCCAAGTTTTTAAGAGAAAAATTTCCAGTTTTCTGAGGTGTTTAAAAGAGTTTTCAAAAGAGTTTTAAGTGCAAAAACTTCTCATCTTTATTTGTTTTGGGTTTTTGGAAAATCAAAGAGAACTAGGTTTTGGGATTTTGATTTGATCTTTTATTTCTATCATATACAAGAGATTTCCCAAGTAGTTTTTCTTTGTTGCTTGTTTCCAAAAACACTTAGTTTCCACACTTGAGCCATATCTTCTATCCTAAACTATTAGGATCTTGTTTTTGTGGAAAAGAGAAAAAGAAAGAGAAGTGTTTGAGGTTGTTTGTTGTAAACCTCATAGTTGTAAACACCCTTATATTTGTGAATCCCTCTTCGGTAGAGGTGATCGGGTGATTGTGTTGTGGATCCCTCTTAGGTAGAGGTGATTGTGTGTGGTTGTGAGCCTCTTCGGTAGAGGTGTGTGGGTTGGTTATTGTATTGGCTACGGGCCTAACCCCTCGGTTGTGAGGAGGTTGTTGTTTGAGAGAGGAGTTTGGTACTCCTAGAGTTGTAAGAAATCCTCTTCGGTAGAGGTTCCCTCGGTGGGAGTTGAGATAGTGGAAATCCTACACGGTGGTGTAGGCGGGGATGTAGAGCAAGGTGCTCGAACCTCGAAACAAATCTTGGTGTTTGCGTATTGATCCATTGTCTCTCTAACTCTCTCTCTTATATTTGTGCAAAGCATCATATTCATATCATATCATATTTGCTTGTGTTGTGCATATTTCATATTGCCTTGCATTTATTTATATTGCAATTCATTCTTATATGCTTGGCTTGGTTGTGTGCATTTCATATTGCTTGGATTGCTTGTGTGTGTGTGCCTAACTTATACTCATCCAACAAGAGCTTCACATAGCGCCTCAACCCATTTCAAGGGGAATCAAGGGGAGTTAGTCCAGAGCCTCGCAAGGGGAATTCGGCTACACTTGTTGTATTGTATTAGTTTGTGCATAATTTGCATTAGCTTCCGCATTTAGCGCACTTAGTTTGCATTTAGTTTATTAGATTAGCACTTACACCTATTCACCCCCCTCTAGGTGTTTTTCAGATTCCTTTATACCTCATGGGATTATTATAACTTATATAAATGTTACTTTAATATGGGCATCTTTAATATCAGTTAACCTTAATTAGGAATCTAATTAATTAATCAAGGTTAAGTGGGCCACCCTAATGTGAGATTAACAACTTCATCAATCCAAAGCAAGATGGTTCGTTATCAAGATTGCCCAAAAAAAACAAGAATACTGATCTCATAAAAATTGAGTATCCTCCTCCTTAATTATGAATAGAACTAGGAAACCTGCTTCCTCTATTAGGGTTTGAAAATCTTCCTCTCCTATTAGGGTTAGGATTAGTGAATCTCTTTCGCCTTCTATAGAACATCCCTTCATCTTCATAATCATCTTCAAATTCATTGTTGTGATAGATGAGATTGTGCAAGTAGAAAAATTCAGTAAATTGAAGATATTGTAGAGGATACCTTGGTGGTGGATGATGTGATGGTGGTTGATACGATTGACGATCATTTTGTTGGCCCAAAGGCCCATCACTCTAGTTTTGATGATGATTAACTCATGTAGTTATAGTATTAATGATTTTGTGTTTATTTAATCTCAGATATTTGATCAAGATCTTAGTAGGTGTTTAGCTTTAACAAAGAATTTGAAGTTAAGTTTTGAAGCGATCACGTGTTGATTCAAGAGCTCACACATCAAGATTGCATCAAATACTCAAGAAGAGTCTAGCTCATTAGATTAAGGTTTGGACCGAGTCAAGAAGGAGAAGAAAATTTTCAAGAGAAGATTTTCAAGAAGACTTGTGTCAGGTTTTGTAAGTGTCAAGATTTGTTTTTAGATAAAATATAAAGGATAGAGTAGTTTGTGGATTGCTCAAGTTCATTTACACACACACTAAATTTATATATGTTTTAGAAAATACCGTTTTGATTTTTTAAGCTTCAAAATATACATGTGTTTTATCAAAACTATTTTAGAGCTTATTGTCAAAAACATAAAATTTTATCTCATATGTGTAGTGGATCACATCCATACACACTAAGCTTCAAAAGTGTTTAAAATATCTTATTTTTTTATTTGGAGAAGTTTTGAAAAAATCTTTTTTCAATTTGAAAATTATTTTTGAAAAATATAGATTTTTGTTTAGGCCAAAATTTCTATATCACAAAAATAGTTCAGAATGTTTATAATATATTTTGATTTTTAATCAAACATGTTTGTATATCAAAGTATATTACTGAACTTATTTTTGTAGAATTTATGAGAATTTATGGGATTTTATTAAAGATAAAAAGATCAAGTTTTAATCCCTAAAAAAATGTGACCTGGCCTTCTGCTGGTCGACCGGACGGTCGACCGAGACAGAAGTCGGTCGACCGGTCCGGTCGACCGATGTGCATAAACGTGCACAGCCATTTGGCCGGGCGGTTGACCGTCCAAAGAGCTTTGCTCTCTGGATCTGGCCCCGGTCGACCGGGAGGTCGACCGGCCAGAGAGCTCTGCTCGGCACAACGGTCGAAAATCTGACCATTGGCCGGTCGACCGACAGCAGCGTCAGCTGCTGATTTGGCCTCCAACGGCCATATTTTGGGAGCCTATAAATTGGGGTTCTCTTGGACTATTTTGTACAAGATTTTTAGAGAGTTTTCAAGCTAGTTTTCCCCATATATTTTAGAGGTTTTCTCCACTTGTTTTAGAGCTAAAACTTTCATATCAAAAGGAGAGTTTTCAAGAGTGGTTTTCAAAAAGTGATTTCTGGAGTTTTTCGCCACAAAAATCCATCCTAGTTTTCTCACACATACTTGAGCTTTTCATTACTATACCAATCCTATAGGGATCTTTGTTGTGAGAGTGCTTTAGGTGATCAAAGTGTTGAGATCACCAAAGTGTTTCATCTTGTATTTGAGGAGGCGAACTTGCGGGTTCGTGTTGTTTCGAGTTCTTGTGGGAGCTCGGTGTAGAGGTGCGGCCTCGGCAAGCTAGTGTGCTTGCGTGTGTTTGTTCTTGCGGGAACAAGTGAGGGGACTAGTGAGTCCAAGAGTTCTAGTGTGAACTCCTTGTAGGTGTTGCGACACCGAGTGATCCGGTGGGATCATTTTTAGTGAAAATCCTTCATAGTGTTGAACAGGGCCGGTTCTGAGATTTAAGGGGCCCAGTGCGAAAAGTGAACAGAGAGTTAGGGGTGGCAATTGGGTCAGGTCTTATACGGGTCGACCCATAATCGGGTCGGGTCAACCCGACCCGATTATTTATACGGGTCAAAAATTCAAACCCAAACCCGACCCGGTATTTTGTGGGTAACAAATGCTTGACTCTCAAATGAGTCAAAGTTCTATGCTATTGAAACATAAGAAAATAATCATTAAACTATGCATGTGAGATGGTAAAATCATATATTTTTAGTGTAATTAAGACTGCGACCATGGTAGTAGTCCTCAGAAAAAGACTGCGACCTTGGTCGCAGTCCTTAGAAAAGACTGCGACCATGACAGCAGTTCTCATAAAAACACTGCAACTTAATCTCAGTCCTCATAAAAATTACGGTCATGGTACCAGCACCCAAATTGTGGTTAAAATTCAGCCACGTTGCGCCAGCTGAGACAGTCTCTCTCAGCTGGCGGCTGAGTCTTCAAATTGCTCCAATTGGGATTTTTGAGAGGTAACAAGTTCTTAACTCTCAAATGAATCAAAGTTGTATAATATCGAAACCTAAGAAAATAATCATTAAACTATGCATGTGAGATGCTAAAATCATATATTTTAAGTGTAATTAAGACTGCGACCATGATAGCAGTCTTCAGAAAAAGACTGCAACCTTGGTCGCAGTCCTCAGAAAAGACTGCGACCATGGTAGCAGTCCATAGAAAAAGACTGCGACCTTAGTCGCAGTCCTTAGAAAAGACTGCAACCATGGCAGCAGTCCTCAGAAAAAGACTGCGACTTAATCGCAGTCCTCATAAAAAACTGCGACCATGATACCAGCACTCAAAATTGTGGTTAAAATTCAGCCACATTGCGCCAGCTGAGAGAGTCTCTCTCAGCTGGCGGCTGAGTCTCCGAATTGCCCCCTACACAGAGCCTTTTTTATATACTTATAAAAAATATCAATCAACACTAGAGTCAAAAAGTATCATCAAAAAATTGTCCTCCTCGCATTTTTAGCTGCAAACTCACTAACTAAGTCTTTAACATCAATTTTATCTATAAAATCATTTTCAATAGATATCAAAGCTAGTCCATTTAGTCTTTCTTGTGACATGGTCGATCTCAGATAAGATTTTAATAATTTTAATTTTGAAAAACTTCTTTCTGCAGACGCGACTGTAACTGGTATAGTCAATAATATTCTATAAGCAATACATGCATTTGGAAAACAATTTCATATTTTAAGAAATTCAGTATATCAATAGTCGTCTTTGTTTCTTTTGGTAAAACCCCTCATAAGATTTTTAGTTCTCCAAATAAATCTTTCCCATCAAGATAAAAAAACATTTCATGTTTTAAAATAATTTCAAGATGATCACAGCAATCTTTCAATTGATTATCGTCCAATGAATTTAACTTCTCTGAACCAAACAAAAATCCAAAAATATCTTCATATGCTTTATATTGCTCAAATCTTTTCTTAAGTGAACCAATAGCTTGACCTACAATATATAAGAAATAATTTATTCTAAAAGATTCTTCAACTAATTGCGTTGTCTCTTCATTAACATTCTCGTCAAAATGTCTTTTTCTATGAATTTAACGTTTTACTTGAAATACGAGATCAATTTCTATTTTAATAGCAATTTTTTTAGCAGTAATCATAACTTGTGTGAACCCAATTTCTCTATAGTTCTCAAAAAAACTAATTAACTCTTTTACTTGATCTATCGCAATATCAATAAGCATATCTTTAGATTGTAAAGATTTGCTAACTAAAATAACAGCGAACAATATCTCATACCAAATAATCATGCCTAATAAAAATTCAAAATTTCCAAGTTCATGTGTTGCTAAAGAATCAGCTTCACTTCTTATTTTGGAGTCATTATCAGTTTCGGCTAGCTGAAGTAAAGCTTCTCTTATTTCAAGTACTTGAAATCTAATTGCTTTAACGCTTTCGACGTGACTTTCCGAACGTGTCACCGACAATGACTTCATAGTTAAACCTTTTACATTGTTTATTAAAATTTGTCATCACTTTGTAGAGTGAGAAAATAATGTATAAATACGTTGTACCACTCTTTAAAAATCTTTTGCTTTACCACAACAATTTGCAATAGCACAAAGTATTAAGTTAAGACTATGACAACTACAAGGTGTGTACAATGCTCTAGGATTTATATCAAGTAATTTTTTTGTACACCTTGATTTCTCCCTCTCATATTAGACCCATTATCGTATCCTTGACCTCGTACATCATCAGTATCAAGATTAAGAGTTTTTAGCACATCTTGCAATTCTTCAAAAAATCCTTGTCCGGGTGTATCATTAACTTTTAAAAATTCTATAAAAATTCTTCTATTTTTATCGGGTTTGTAAAAACATCGACACATCGTAATATTAAAGTCATTTGTTCTTGATGACTTGCATCCGGAGTACAATCAAGTATTACTGAAAAATATTTAGCTTTTTTAATTTTTTGAATTATTGCACTTTTGATTTTAGAAGCTAACATATTTATCAATTCATTTTGGATGTTATGACCAAGATAATGATAATGAATTTCATCATGGTCAATACGTCGAACGTGTTCTTTCATTACTGAATCCCACTCTGCAATCATTTCAATTAGGCCTAAAAAATTTTCATTATTATTTTGATAAATTCTCTCATTTGTTCCTCGAAATGCCAAGTTATGTTTAGCAAGATATTTCACAATAGAAATTATTCTTTGTAATACTTTTTTCAATGTTCCTTCTCTTTATTAATTTGCTTTTGAATATATTTATCGATTGTTTCATTTTTCTTTAATCTTATGCGTAAATCTAGCCAAGTGCTCATGTTAGTGATGTGCCCATTAGTTGTTTCATGTTCTTTAAGCCTAGAACTAAGATGTATCCAATCATTAAATCCTTCATTTACTAACTGACTTTTTTGGAAACCATTTTTAAATAATTTACAACGGAAACAAAATACTTTATCGATATCTTTTGAATAAACTCCCTATCATGTTTCTCTCCATTCGATAAATGTCGATTGTAAAATGTCGAAGAGAAACATCTTCCTAATTTATCTTTGGGACCTTTTTGGACTAATATGTCTCTTATAGGACCATTTTTCACTAATAGATCTCTAGAATTTGTGTCAAGATTAGCCCAAGTTCTTGGATCATAAATATTTAAATTCATGAGAATGGACTGATCGGGTTGTTCATTGCATAAAATATTTTCATTTTCATTATCATTTTCATTCACATTCTCGTTCTCATTTCATTCACATTCTATCCTAAATCATTAACATTTTTATTCTTAGTCTCATTCTGACCTAAATCATTAATGTTTTCATTTTCAATTGAATTTTCAACTAAATTTTGTGTTTCTTTAACAATGAATTTATCAAGAGCTCCACTCTGAGATTGGACAAATTGTTGAAATTTTCTTTTTTTATTGCGTTTATCAGATCCAGAAGGGTAGTTTCTAAGGGGCATTTTTATAATAAAACAAGTATTATTATAATTAAATCGAAAGAAGTTAAAAGATTCAAAACAATATAACCTGATTTGAAGCTTTGAATGATGAGCTGCTTGGTGAAGAAAATGAGTTGAATATGAAAGAAAATCCTGAGAAGAAAAGAGAGAAAATTAATATAAGTCTGATGTTTAATGCTTCTTGTTTAACATCCATATTGTGATTGCAGAAACAAGCCAAGCAAAACCAAGCTAATCGGATGAAAAATCAGCATGGTCATATTATGATAGAGAGACAGTGATAATCTGGTACAGGATAATGAAAAAAAACTAAAACTAAAATCAAAATTAACAAGCAAATAGAAAGAAATTCTCAAGGGTTACATGATTACATCAAAATTAAAAGACCTAAAGGGGTTGCTACCTTGTTGATCTTCTCTTTTGTTTTATGCTTTGATTCTCTGAGAAAAAACAAAGAGGTGCAGTTTAAGACTTGAGAGTTGAGAGAGAGAGAGGTGTAATGAAGAAGAAAGGCCAGATTCAGAATAGGAGAGAAGACTTGAGAGTCTGGGACTTGAGAGAGAGAGAAGCAATAAAGAAAGAGAGGTGGGGACTGAGGATTTGCATGATTCATGATTGGTTCTGGTTGGTAGTAGGTGAAGCCGAAGAGACGAAAAGTGAAGGCTGCGCTGTGAAGACGAAGAGACGCATGGCTTTAATTTTCAGTTTTTTTAACACCCTATAATTTGCTCTAAACTTTTTTTTTTATACTATTGGGTCGAGCTGTTGACTCCAGGGGCCCCCCAAATTTGGGGGCCCTGTGCAGCAGCACCGGATGAACCGCATCTGGGCCGGGCCTGGTGTTGAAGGCGGAGACGTAGAGCAAGGGTGCTCGAACCTCGAAACAAATCTCCCGTGTTTGCGATTGCTCTCTCTATCTCTCACTTATGTTTATATCTTGCATGCTTATATTGTTTATCTCTTTTATATGCTTGATATACTTGTGCTCTATTGATACATGCTTGGGATTATTTGCTCACACTTGTATTCAACCAAGAGAGCCATATCGGCACCTCAACTCTTATCTAGAGGAATCTTAAGGAGATAGTCCAGAGCCCTTCATCGGGAATTCGGCTACACTCTTGTGTTATACTTGGTGTGTTTAGCTTAATAGTTTTTATTTGCTTAAATAGTTTTTAATTCCGTATTAATTCATCATTAGATTAGCTAGTCACCTATTCACCCCTCTTTAAGTGACCTACACATGTCCACTTCTGTATGTACCATCGACTAGACTTTGATCATTAAACCTGAGAGACATCCTTTTGATTGTGTTTCCTCTCCTTCCAACATTACCCATCCTTGTGGAAAGACCTTGCAATTCATCGTCGTCTTCTATCATCGTCGAAAAGTTGTCGAAGCTTTAATGCCAATTGATGCAAAGCAGGAAGCGAACGACATCGGTTAGATCTCATTCTAGCGCCAATGAACCCTGAAAGAGCTTTCAGGTAGAAAATATACTCGAATCCATGATTATATACTCGAATCCACAAGCAATTTCTTTCAATCCAAGAGCAAGCAACTTAAATCCACAAGTAATTGGAGAGATGAACTCAATTTTAATTGAAAAAGTTAATACCAAATACAAAGGATACAAGGACCTTTTATAGGCTTACGAAAAAGTACTACTCCTATTAGAAAACTATAATCTATTCTTTAAAAAAACAAAAAGAATTAAAAGAGTTCTAATCCATTTAGAAAAACTAATTTTAATTTCAAGAGGAGAAAATAAAACTAAACTAAAAGAATTTCTTTAGGTTTCCTAATTAAAAACACCTTCAGAAATTCTTATCCCTTTAGGAATCCAACTAGAAGTCAAGTTAAAAATCCTGTTGTTTGTTGCCCTGCTCTCCCTTCTCCCTCCTCTCTCCCTCTCTCCTCCTACAAGTGTAACGCCCCGATTCCACGAATACGGGGTCGTCACTGCAACGTATATACGTAAGTCCGAAGTACCTTCCCGTATATACGCTAAGCATCAGTACAGACAAGAATCAGAGTACGGAAGCAAATGGTGCATTATACATTCCAACACATATATATATATATAATCACAGAGTTATCACCAAAGGTGATGAATATTACAATAATAATACATCACAGATATGCGCAAATGCGAGAGTACAAGAGATATACATATATGAACAGCATAAAAGGGCGATCACATACAAGTATACAAGGAAATGTACAAGTATGAATAGAAAAAGGGCACTCACGAGTTTGCTACGAGGAAACTCGAGAGGCATACAGGGGGCCTGGAAGGATGTGGCCCTGGACGGTCGGCTGGAGATCCACGCTACCGCTGCGCCACTCAGAGCAGTAACGGGGAGAATCCACACGCTCCGGGCTCCATAACCTGGACATGAGAATCCAGGGGAGTCAGTGAAACTCCCCAGGCGAGTAGGAATATGGATGCCAGGTGGCGAGTCAGGAGGAGCACAGGTGTCAAGTACAGAAGACAGGAGGGTTAGAACACAAATGAAGTATATAAGAAATGATATCAAGTAGGAAATACTCAGGAGGCAGATAGGTTAGAGCAGGCATGAACAGGTATGACATAATAATCATAAAACAGGAAATCCGAATAAAACCAATACAACAAATATGGTAAGGCACATCACAGATTCATAGCCGTTTAAGTTGCAGGCTTTAGTATGCGTCCCATTCCACATACCTCTACTTACAACTTAAAGAGCCGATTATTATGACACTTTATTATTACTCGTCTTACCCTGATATCTAGCTATGTGAACTAGCGTCCCAACGCACATAGATCCATATCCGAGTAAAACAAGGTTTGTTATTGGAAACTAGCGGGGGTATCAACGAACTATGTTTACAGTGGGTCCCGTGCATGCCCGGGACCATGGTCCAGGATTGTTCCGTTGCATGGAAACGGAAGCCAGCCGCAAGGCTAAACAGGAGGGACTTATGTATGCCCTTTCATAACAGGAATAAGGGAGCCAGCTCTCCCCTCGGTCCCCTGGAGGCCCACAGGTCAGACCGGAACATGTAGTTGCACAACATTCCTAAAAGCCACTGTAAACACGAACACATATTGATATCCGCATGTTTCCCCCGACCCAATACAAGTTGGTCCTTTTTAGGATTCATTAGTTTAATTATCACTTTACGGGGATAACTGGAACAGGACATGATCAGGAAATCAGGAGTACATACGTACTATATAGTCAGGTCACTGCATATAAAGCAGGAATACAAGTCACTGATCATGATACAGGATAATAAGGTAAGGTTCCCGTAAAGGTGATAATCACAAGTCAAGTATATCATGCTGGGTGTCAAGTGATAGCATGACAGGGTGATGATATTTAGTAAACAACCAAGCATATCAAAGGATTGATAATAGTCGGGTTAAGTCATGGCAAGAGATTGATAATAGTCAGGACAAGTCATAGCATAACTAAAGGGTCTTGCCAAATAGTAGCATGGCAGGTGGTCAGGTGATAACACACTAGATGGTCAGGTGATATACATGTGTTAAAAGGAAGCATACAACTAACAAGTCTGAAGCAATGACAAGTAGTAACAAGGAAGTGACTCAAAGTCCAACGACCGCGAAGGGTCGGCCACGCATGGTATATGATGAAGAAACAAGCATATCATAAGCATGGTACAAGCACAAGATGAAGCTACCATAATACAAGCAATTGTAGTGCAATACATGAATATGGAAATAAGAAGCGAAATACTTATCGATCCGACAAAACAGGAAACTCAAATAGAGAAGAGCGAGACTACTCGCCTAAATCACCAATACGCCAAAAGATCCAAAATCCACGGAAGCTCGGGATGCGCCACAAAACCTGATATAAATATGTAGAGAGAAGAGGAGAGAGAAGGAGAGAAGGTAAGATGATGTTTGTCAAGTGACAAGTTAAGTAATACTAAGATATGATATAAGTCTAGAGGGTAAGGTTCATATTCAAGAAAGAAATCAACTAAGACAAACAGCCAAAGTTAGTCGACTAGGGTGGAAGAGTAGTCGACTAATAGAGGGGTTAGTCGACTAACAGTCTGGTATAGTCGACTAAAACTGGGTTCCAGAGAGTTGATATTCTGATTCAGGAAAAGTTAGTCGACTAGGATAAAAAGGGTAGTCGACTAACAGATATGACAAGTCGACTAACAGTTATGTTAAGTCGACCAAAACTGAGTTACAGAAAGTTTGGGTTTCTGGTTCAGGAAAGATTAGTCGACTATGGTCAAGGGTGTAGTCGACTAAGGGTCTCTAGTCGACTGGTAATTTGGTCTAGTCGACTAAAACTGTGTTTCCAGAAAGGTTACGTTTCAACTAAGGGTTTCTAGTCGACTAATCTATGGGTCTAGTCGACTAATCGTCTGGAAACAGCAAACAGAACAGATTTTGGTGGTTTTGTGTTTGATGACCAAATAATCATGGATTGAAGACATAATTGAACATGATAAGCAAACCTAAGTATACTAAGAATAATCTAAGTCTTGGTGATAAAAATTACTTACCAAAAGGAGGGGTTGATGATGGAGTGATGGTGGTAGTGATGGAAGTTGATGATGAAGAAGAAGTTGGGGTTTTGGTAGAGTTGATGACCTTGGTGGTGTTTGTTGTTGGTGTTGGTGAGAAGAAGTGGTGGCCGGAGATAGGGGTCTTTCGCCGGAGTCGTGATGGCCGGTGGCGCCGGAGGAGGTGGTGGAGGTGAAGGAGATGAAGAGGAGTTGGAGATTAGGGCTTTGGTTCATGGTGAAGAGAAGTGAAGGGAAGTGAAAAAAAGGAAATGAAATGTAAAGGAAAAGTATTTATAGGCTTTGGATTTTATGAAGGAGGTGCAAATAATATAGAAGAGAGGGGGTTTTTGCAAATAGGGGAGGAAGGGATGAGTGTCCTTCTCTTGGCCACTTGGCCGGCCATGGGAGAGAGAGAGAAAGAGATATTTGTGGTGGAAGTGTGTGGAGAGGAAAAATAGGAATTGTTGGAATTTTGGAAAATAGGAAAAGGCTTGTGGCTGTGGAGGAAGGAAAGGAAAATAAGAAAAAGGAAAAAGGAAAAGAAATGAGAAAGGAGAAGATATTTTCTTGGAAGAGAATTTGAAAATAATGAAAGTGACGGATTCCCGGGATTCAGTTGCAGATGCGGAAATCTTTCGGGAAAATACCGGAATCGTCCGAAATTCAAGTATCTCGGAACGACCCGAAATAATTATCAAAAATCAAGAATATTATATTAAGAAACATAGTGAAATCCGTTTTAAGAAATACTTTATAGTTTTAAAACTAAAAATCCCGGAATCAGTTACCTACCGACTCCGATGGAATTTTAATAAATTCATAAAATCCTCAGAAAAAGAATGTAGGTAGAAAATATGATTCTAAGGAATAATGCCTAAAGGACCTTCTAGAAATTCCTAGCTGATTGTGAAATAAAAATCCTGGAATCGATCAGCGGAACTGGCCGACACCGGTTTTGAAGACTTTCATTTTAATTCCAGAAAAATCTAGAAAATCATAGAAATTATATAATATTGGAAAATGATATTTAAAACTAAAATCGGTCAATTCTAATTATCAGAATGTCTAAATCGAGTAATACTCTAGGATCGGGCCTTCGGTTCAGACTAGGGCTGACTCCAAGACCACGAATCCAAATCCAAGACAAAACAATCATATAAGGAATTCCTAATACAGAATAAATACAGGAAACAAATCGAAAAATACGATCGAAAATCTGAATACGCAACTAAGTACGTATTCCGGGAACGGGGTATTACAATCCACCCACCTTACAAAAAATTGCGTCCTCGCAATTTCGATAAGGGGTAAATTGAATACAAAGGGGACAAAGGTGGAATTTATACCGATTAAGATATGAAGCACTAGAGGTAGGGCTCTCAAGTCGACTGAACATTAATCATCCTCCGCACTTCCGGCTGTATAAATCTTCGAATAATGCTGAATAATACTGCTGATGTCGTGGCTGTGCAATAAATGAGCCAGAATACCGAAGATAAAGAAAACCCTGATAGTCCTGAGCATAATAAAGAGGGCCGATAATTAAGAATCCCGAATACCAGGCATCAATCACTCTGAACGATATAGTAGAGAATGTAGAATATCCGTAGAGAATTCCGACTGCTGTCTTCTGAAACATAGCCAGATCAAGATCGATCTGGAGAATACCAAGCTTCATAGAATTCGCCGAAGAGATCACATAATAGCTTCATTCAGAACCAGCCACTACCTCTCTAGTCTAGTCATATCTTAAGATAGTATAAGGCTTCATAAAACCAAAACAGGGAAAGGATAGGAGGAATTAGGAATCAAAGGAAAGATAGTCAAGAAATAGATAACTCTGCACTTGCAGTTGGAATGTATAACCAAGACTCATGTATTCCAGTTGCAAATCTCTTTACCATTGATTCGCCTTCTGGACGTACTGAAGAGGTTTAGAGCCTAAGCTCTGATACCAACTTGTAACGCCCCGATTCCACGAATACGGGGTCGTCACTGCAACGTATATACGTAAGTCCGAAGTACCTTCCCGTATATACGCTAAGCATCAGTACAGACAAGAATCAGAGTACGGAAGCAAATGTTGCATTATACATTCCAACACACATATATATATAATCACAGAGTTATCACCAAAGGTGATGAATATTACAATAATAATACATCACAGATATGCGCAAATGCGAGAGTACAAGAGATATACATATATGAACAGCATAAAAGGGCGATCACATACAAGTATACAAGGAAATGTACAAGTATGAATAGAAAAAGGGCACTCACGAGTTTGCTACGAGGAAACTCGAGAGGCATACAGGGGGCCTGGAAGGATGTGGCCCTGGACGGTCGGCTGGAGATCCACGCTACCGCTGCGCCACTCAGAGCAGTAACGGGGAGAATCCACACGCTCCGGGCTCCATAACCTGGACATGAGAATCCAGGGGAGTCAGTGAAACTCCCCAGGCGAGTAGGAATATGGATGCCAGGTGGCGAGTCAGGAGGAGCACAGGTGTCAAGTACAGAAGACAGGAGGGTTAGAACACAAATGAAGTATATAAGAAATGATATCAAGTAGGAAATACTCAGGAGGCAGATAGGTTAGAGCAGGCATGAACAGGTATGACATAATAATCATAAAACAGGAAATCCGAATAAAACCAATACAACAAATATGGTAAGGCACATCACAGATTCATAGCCGTTTAAGTTGCAGGCTTTAGTATGCGTCCCCTTCCACATACCTCTACTTATAACTTAAAGAGCCGATTATTATGACACTTTATTATTACTCGTCTTACCCTGATATCTAGCTATGTGAACTAGCGTCCCAACGCACATAGATCCATATCCGAGTAAAACAAGGTTTGTTATTGGAAACTAGCGGGGGTATCAACGAACTATGTTTACAGTGGGTCCCGTGCATGCCCGGGACCACGGTCCAGGATTGTTCCGTTGCATGGAAACGGAAGCCAGCCGCAAGGCTAAACAGGAGGGACTTATGTATGCCCTTTCATAACAGGAATAAGGGAGCCAGCTCTCCCCTCGGTCCCCTGGAGGCCCACAGGTCAGACCGGAACATGTAGTTGCACAACATTCCTAAAAGCCACTGTAAACACGAACACATATTGATATCCGCATGTTTCCCCCGACCCAATACAAGTTGGTCCTTTTTAGGATTCATTAGTTTAATTATCACTTTACGGGGATAACTGGAACAGGACATGATCAGGAAATCAGGAGTACATACGTACTATATAGTCAGGTCACTGCATATAAAGCAGGAATACAAGTCACTGATCATGATACAGGATAATAAGGTAAGGTTCCCGTAAAGGTGATAATCACAAGTCAAGTATATCATGCTGGGTGTCAAGTGATAGCATGACAGGGTGATGATATTTAGTAAACAACCAAGCATATCAAAGGATTGATAATAGTCGGGTTAAGTCATGGCAAGAGATTGATAATAGTCAGGACAAGTCATAGCATAACTAAAGGGTCTTGCCAAATAGTAGCATGGCAGGTGGTCAGGTGATAACACACTAGATGGTCAGGTGATATACATGTGTTAAAAGGAAGCATACAACTAACAAGTCTGAAGCAATGACAAGTAGTAACAAGGAAGTGACTCAAAGTCCAACGACCGCGAAGGGTCGGCCACGCATGGTATATGATGAAGAAACAAGCATATCATAAGCATGGTACAAGCACAAGATGAAGCTACCATAATACAAGCAATTGTAGTGCAATACATGAATATGGAAATAAGAAGCGAAATACTTATCGATCCGACAAAACAGGAAACTCAAATAGAGAAGAGCGAGACTACTCGCCTAAATCACCAATACGCCAAAAGATCCAAAATCCACGGAAGCTCGGGATGCGCCACAAAACCTGATATAAATATGTAGAGAGAAGAGGAGAGAGAAGGAGAGAAGGTAAGATGATGTTTGTCAAGTGACAAGTTAAGTAATACTAAGATATGATATAAGTCTAGAGGGTAAGGTTCATATTCAAGAAAGAAATCAACTAAGACAAACAGCCAAAGTTAGTCGACTAGGGTGGAAGAGTAGTCGACTAATAGAGGGGTTAGTCGACTAACAGTCTGGTATAGTCGACTAAAACTGGGTTCCAGAGAGTTGATATTCTGATTCAGGAAAAGTTAGTCGACTAGGATAAAAAGGGTAGTCGACTAACAGATATGACAAGTCGACTAACAGTTATGTTAAGTCGACCAAAACTGAGTTACAGAAAGTTTGGGTTTCTGGTTCAGGAAAGATTAGTCGACTATGGTCAAGGGTGTAGTCGACTAAGGGTCTCTAGTCGACTGGTAATTTGGTCTAGTCGACTAAAACTGTGTTTCCAGAAAGGTTACGTTTCAACTAAGGGTTTCTAGTCGACTAATCTATGGGTCTAGTCGACTAATCGTCTGGAAACAGCAAACAGAACAGATTTTGGTGGTTTTGTGTTTGATGACTAAATAATCATGGATTGAAGACATAATTGAACATGATAAGCAAACCTAAGTATACTAAGAATAATCTAAGTCTTGGTGATAAAAATTACTTACCAAAAGGAGGGGTTGATGATGGAGTGATGGTGGTAGTGATGGAAGTTGATGATGAAGAAGAAGTTGGGGTTTTGGTAGAGTTGATGACCTTGGTGGTGTTTGTTGTTGGTGTTGGTGAGAAGAAGTGGTGGCCGGAGATAGGGGTCTTTCGCCGGAGTCGTGATGGCCGGTGGCGCCGGAGGAGGTGGTGGAGGTGAAGGAGATGAAGAGGAGTTGGAGATTAGGGCTTTGGTTCATGGTGAAGAGAAGTGAAGGGAAGTGAAAAAAAGGAAATGAAATGTAAAGGAAAAGTATTTATAGGCTTTGGATTTTATGAAGGAGGTGCAAATAATATAGAAGAGAGGGGGTTTTTGCAAATAGGGGAGGAAGGGATGAGTGTCCTTCTCTTGGCCACTTGGCCGGCCATGGGAGAGAGAGAGAAAGAGATATTTGTGGTGGAAGTGTGTGGAGAGGAAAAATAGGAATTGTTGGAATTTTGGAAAATAGGAAAAGGCTTGTGGCTGTGGAGGAAGGAAAGGAAAATAAGAAAAAAGGAAAAAGGAAAAGAAATGAGAAAGGAGAAGATATTTTCTTGGAAGAGAATTTGAAAATAATGAAAGTGGCGGATTCCCGGGATTCAGTTGCAGATGCGGAAATCTTTCGGGAAAATACCGGAATCGTCCGAAATTCAAGTATCTCGGAACGACCCGAAATAATTATCAAAAATCAAGAATATTATATTAAGAAACATAGTGAAATCCGTTTTAAGAAATACTTTATAGTTTTAAAACTAAAAATCCCGGAATCAGTTACCTACCGACTCCGATGGAATTTTAATAAATTCATAAAATCCTCAGAAAAAGAATGTAGGTAGAAAATATGATTCTAAGGAATAATGCCTAAAGGACCTTCTAGAAATTCCTAGCTGATTGTGAAATAAAAATCCTGGAATCGATCAGCGGAACTGGCCGACACCGGTTTTGAAGACTTTCATTTTAATTCCAGAAAAATCTAGAAAATCATAGAAATTATATAATATTGGAAAATTATATTTAAAACTAAAATCGGTCAATTCTAATTATCAGAATGTCTAAATCGAGTAATACTCTAGGATCGGGCCTTCGGTTCAGACTAGGGCTGACTCCAAGACCACGAATCCAAATCCAAGACAAAACAATCATATAAGGAATTCCTAATACAGAATAAATACAGGAAACAAATCGAAAAATACGATCGAAAATCTGAATACGCAACTAAGTACGTATTCCGGGAACGGGGTATTACAACAAGGCACCCAACAAGCATGCAAGCGACGATGAGGTCAGTGGCGGCGAGGGCGAGCAGCAGCAGTTGGGCGGTGACGAGTGCTGCTGCTTGTCGTCGGTCTCCGTTAGTGGCGTGCTCGGTAGGTGCCTTAGAGGAGGAGAGAGGGAGAAAGGAGGGAGAGGGGGAGAGATGAGCAAGGAGAGAGTAGAGAAAAATAATTTTTTTTAAATGATGGCCTTGTCTGGAGTTGGCAAACCCCGGACAAGAACATAATTTTTTTAAAAAAAATCATGCTGCTTTATTCGGGGTTGTCAATCCTGGACAAAAGTAGCATAGAGGCAAATATAAATGAAAAATCGTTTCTGCCAACGCGGGCGCCACGCTGATAGGGTGAACCGTTTTGCCGCCGATGTGGCATGTCAGAACTCGATATTTGGAATTAGTTTTGAGGCAGGCTGATTTTTAGAATTATTTATTTTTGAGTTTTTTTTTAATAATAGCCCACAAAGAAAAAGGAAATAAAACGAAGAGAAGCCGAGTCATGCTATTATCACCCGCCAATATCTCTCCCCACTTCGGCCGGAAATCTTTCCCCCGGTTCTCCCGCCTCGCCTTGTTTGTCGCCACTATGAGTTAATGTAAACAAATTAATTAAATATCTTCCCCCTTTTGACCAGACTCGTCAACTTGGGGAAAAATAAAGTAGCAGAAGTTAATTACCAAAAATACTAAAAACGAGGACGAGATTGAGAGATAAATGTCGATCCCTTTTTCTTCTTATTCATTCTTTTTTCTTTCGTGTCGTTCCCGCTCTGGTCTCAATTTAGACCGACGAAAAACACGCATTCTTCATTCTCTCTCTCTCTCTCTCTCTCTGCCCCCCTCTCTCTCCCCCCTGTTGCTCTCTAATTTTGATCCTTTTGGGGGAATTTGAGGTTCGGATTTGAGATGAAATCACCATTGAGGAAGCTGAGAGGCTTATCCTCTCATCATAAGAGCGATTCCAAGGACAAGAAGGATCAGCGCCATCATCATCGGCAGCCCGCGAAGCTCGATGAGCTCGTCCAGGCGACGCAGGTTCTTAATTAATAAAATCGGGGAATAGGGGGACTTTTTTTTTTCCTGGTTTGATTTGAGTTTTTTATGTGATTTGATTTTTTTTTTTTCATCACTGTTTTTAAGAGAAGGAAAATTTCCTTTATTGTTTCTGCTGATCCGTTTAATTTTATAGCTTTCGTATCAAATTGACTGATAAACACAGATTTTGATGGATTACATGGTCTACATGTCTGAAAATTAAATTCATTTGATATTCTGATGCCATTGTGTCGTCTAATCGCAATTGCTCAAGGAGAAAGGGATTATTTTTTGAGTCCATTTAACCGAAAAAAATAAGAAATAGACAAATGGGTTGATCTGATATCTTATTGAACTGAAATGTGGTAATTGGAGCTTAATTATGATGAATTAAGCTAAGTGACCGGGGCCCTTGTATTACATCAATTGAGTAGCAGCCTATATTTGCTAAATCCTGTAAGTTGTTTTTATCTCCACTCTGATTTTGCATCTGAAAATTTTATTTGTCAAAAGTTTTAAATTTTCTTTACCAGCAACTTATTGAATCATGTTTCGTTTAGATGGATGGTAAAGTTGCTGACTGAGGGCATCCTTGGTCTTGCAAGAAAAATGGAACACAAAAGAACTGAATAAACTAAGCTGAAGGTTATGTTGATGATTTCTGCTGTTGGTGGGCCACAAGCTGTTTTATTCTTTTGCAGCTAACCGTTGGTCTACTCTATTTAGAGAAGTGAATTGAAATCCTCATTTTGTTAAGAATATAGTACAAAATTTTAATAAAAATGTATGGGATTGAACGAGTCATCAAGACTACTGATGAGAAATTTTTTCAGAGGAATGATTTGAGGAAAGAGGTAACTTGGGGAAATTCAGAAAAGAAGACACATAGACCACACTCTCCTTCAATGTTTAATCAGTTAATTCAAAAAATTCACTCAACGATAACTCAATTCACTAATTCTCAATCATCAAACAAAGTTTAAAAGTCTTTGATATGACAAGAAGTTAGACTTGGATTATATTCAATTATAGCTGATATGCTTACTCATGGGTTTTACATACAAAACTACCTGCATTGAAATGATGCAACCATACTGTTTTAGCATTCCAAAATAGGCTGAATTGGAAAATTTGATTACCTTTTATTCTCAGGACATGCTAGATATGAGGAACTGCTATGATAGCTTACTTTCTGCAGCAGCTGCCACAGCAAATAGTGCATATGGTAAACCTTTTTTTTGGTGCTATCTTATCTTTGAGAGGCTTGTCTTTTATGCATAAGATACGAACTAGTATCTGCTTGACATAATTGTTCTTATATCATTCACATTGTCATCTCAACAACTGCCCTACATGGTCATATTTTTACACTCTCTCTCTCTCTCTCTCACACACACACACACACACACACACACACACACACACACACACACACACAGAGAGAGAGAGAGAGAGAGAGAGAGAGAGAGAGAGAGAGAGAGAGAGAGAGAGAGAGAGAGAGAGAGATGTTAACATTTTCATGCCAAAGTGTTTGTACTAAACCTTGATGAACTTTTGTTATTTTCTTTTGATATTTCATATGATAATCTATGAATTTATATGCACATATTCTGCTCTTATGAGGAATTTGAATGTTTTTCATTATGGATGTGGGGGAAATCTTCCGATGCGATTGATCAAACAGCCAATCTCACACCACAAGCAAAGAAAGGGGGAAGGGGTCTAATTAAGTTAGGAGATGGTTCTCAGATTTCAAGAAAACGAAATAGTCGAAGATAAGAGATTTTACGTGGAAACCCTAATTGCGAAATACCATGAGAGGAGAGAGAGAATTCACTATATTTTGGAGATTACAGTGGATTTAGTGGGATGCCCATGTGTTTACAATTTCCTGATCTCTTGTTGATCTGGTCATCCTCTTCTTATGGATCTCTAGGGTATAATTATGCTGTAGCATTTTAACTAGTGGTGCGATTCCTTGGATCTGCACGATTTGCACGTTGAAATCCTTCAATAACCGTCCTGATGATTGTGCGTGATTGTTGGGGTTGGCGTGCCGAGATATCCGCTGATACCTAAAACTATCCCTGCTGAAATAGGGGAGTAGGTAGAATGTGGGGAATCTCACTGCTGAGCTGGGTCCAGTGGGGACGGGGACCTTTGCGGAAGACTCATGCTGTGGATGTCGGGGAGAAGTCTGGTAGTTGCAGATGTCGGCGAATGTGAACCAGGGGCAAGGACCGAGGCTCTCTCCTCGGGGTCGAATGTGAACTAGGGGTAAGGACCGAGGCGAAGGTGAGCCGACAGGTATGTGGAATTTGTCGTCCGTTCGTGACGTTGCTAGCGTGGCGGGACACATGTTACGATCTTGAGAGTGGTCAAATTCTGACCACTACAATGGACAGTTGGACTTCAAGGTCGAGGCCTATATTGGGTAGCATATTACATTTACTTGAGTACTCATTTAAAGCCATCTACCTATCATTTGAGTTTCTCATATAATTTGTACTCTCTTAAATTGCAGAATTAGGCTGATCTCATCATTCTCTGAACTAGCTTCTAGCCTTCTAGGATTGGAGAATATAATTTTAGTTGCCTGATATGCAATACTGTCATGGTTGTGCATAGCTGTGAAAAATCTTCCGCTGGACTAGAAATCCTTGTTTGTTTGTCTTTATAAGTTAAGATGGATTATTCTCTGAACTAGCTTCTAGGGTTGGAAAAGATGGTTCCAGAGAACATGTTTTTCTTACAACATAATTTTAGTTGCCTGATATGTAATACTATCTAAGTCCATTCAATCTCTTGATTGACGAAATATAACTAATGGTGACACATCGTTGCTGGTGAGCAAAAAAAGGTTATTTATGAATTTTTCTTTGAAGGTTTGGAGATGGATATTTGCTACAAATAGGAAACCATTGAAAAATATCAGCATTCATATTGTAGAAAGAAGAGCATTTTTCTGTCCAACAAGGATGGCACATGAATTATTTTTCACCAACAAGATTTTATTCTCCTGTAAGTAACAAGGAGTTTCAAAAATGCTAAAAGAAGGAAGTAGTTGGATAGCTGTCTAATCTACAGATGATTCACTATGCAAATTAAATAAATATTTGTTAATACTTAATCAGCAGTTAAGTAGGATTATCTTGTTCTATCAAAGGAACAGCCTAAGGTTGGAGTGTGACCACAATAGATTAACTGCTTACCAAATGGCATTTGAAGATCCTCTGATGAGCGTAGGCTATTCTGCAGAATGCCTCCAAGGTATAATTTCCACTTGTGTGCTTGAGTCTAGTTTCCAGTCCTGTTAGGAAGCATGATGGGCTTTCCTTAGATTTTCAAGTGTGCTTGGAAGAGACCAATTTTAGCATCCAAGATGCTTGTAGATTTCCTTCTATTTGTCGGTTTGTGCCACTGACATCTTGTGTCTACCATTTGTCCTCGTAGGGTTAAACTTTATCATCTTTTCTAATTATAGACTGTGACAATGATTTATTTACTCAGCTGATATATTCCTAACCAATGTCTTTGTTCTGGTTTCAAGTGATTATGAATGCTTTATGGACTATTCAAGGAATGTTGCTAAGGAATTTTTCGATCTATTCAGAGTTTGGGTCTTAGTTGTTGGTGCACTCTTGAACTTGAGTATGAATTACTTTTGTTGAGGTGAAGAAGATGAAAAGAAGACTATGTACCCTCAAATCAATTCGGGTGTAATCGTTTATTTATTGAAAAAAATACATGTCTTGATAGGATTAGGAGAATACACAATGTCTTACTTGGAGTAGAAGAATTTAAAGTAAAGAAAAAACTCTATTTCTACTCTAATACCCCCATTCAAGTTGTAGCACAGATGTCAGTCATGTCCAATTTGCTACAGAAAATTGAAAGCTCTTTCTAAATAAGCTTTAGTGAAGATATCTCCAAGTTGACAACTCGACGTGACGAACAAAGTGACTATCCGATGTGTTATCACCATGTCTCTGATAAAATGACAGTCGACTTCAATATGATTTGTTTTCTCATAAAAAAACATGATTATTTACCAATACATAACCACTTGATGTCACAATGCATCACCATTGGCTTGTTGTAGATGACGCTCATTTCGAAAAGGAATGATTGAATCTACAAGAATACATCAATTCACAAGCTGTATGAGCGATGTCTTTATACTCAGTCTCAATACTGGATCAAGCAACAATATTTTATTTTTTACATCATCATGTCACCAAATTGCCTCCAATAAAAATGCAATAATGACCAGTAGTAGAACGACGATCAATATGATCACCAACCCAATGGGCATCAGAATATTCTCAATATCCAAATGAGAGGAATGACGATAATACAACCCTTTACCTGGCCCCTTTAAGATACCATAAGATATGACAAGCAACAATTCAATGAAACTGATATGGACTCTGTATATATCGACTTAACACACCCACGACAAATTGTAATATCAGGTCGAGTGAAGTAAATTAGTTTATCAATCAATCGTCTGTACTTTTCGGAATCAGCAAATAACTCTCCTAGATTTTGATCAAAATGAATATTATGATACATAAGAGTATCGATAGCTTTAGATCCTAATGTACCCGTTTCTTTCAAAAAATCAGAAAGGTATTTTCTTTGAGTCAGAGAAGAACCTTTGAGAGAGCGAGCAACATCGATCTCTAGAAAACAACTCAAGTGACCAAGGTCTTTTATATGAAAATCAGAATTCAAATAAGCTTTCAATTGAATAATACCTTGATGATCATCTCTAGTGACAGCAATGTCAACATAAACTGTAATGATAATAATACCGATAGAAGAATGTCTTATAATATAAAGTGATCAGAGGAGCTCCGTCTCAATTCATATTGTGCAACAATAATACTGAATTTGTCAAACGATGCTCGTGGAGATTGCTTCAAACTATAAATTGTTTTTTAATTTTACATGCCTTGTCCTTCTCCCATTGAACCTCATAACCGGGGACTGAAGCATATATATCTCCTCCTGAAGATTTTCATGCAAGAATGCTTTTTTAATATCTAGCTGATACAAAGGCCATTGCTTAATTTGCTTCACACCGCAATTGATAAAAGAATGTGAACAGAATGCAAATGAGCGATCGGAGAGAAAGTCTCAAAATAATCAACACCATAAGTCTGTGTGTAGCCCTTGACAACCAACCATGCCTTCAAGCGATTCATCTGTCTATCGGGGAGAAATTTGATAGTATATATCTATCGACAACCAACAGTTTGTTTTCCTAGTGGTAAATAAGTTAATTCTCATTTTTCATTAGCACGCAGAGCAGTCATCTCTTCATTTATAACACTTTCATTCAGGATCCAACATAGCATCACAATGCCATTTTGGAAAGCACAGAAGACAATTTGGTTGTAAAACTAAAGTATATTGGAGATAAATGAGAGAAAAAATTAGACTTTATCTATAGGATGCAGAGTGTAAGAAACTCAAATACTTCAGTGGAAGTAGTTGACTAATGGGGGGTAAATTGTCAAGATCAGTAGTAATATTCTTGCGCTGTTGATAAACTTGAAGTGAAGATGAGTCTTCTAGTAGTACATAAATAGTAAGAAGAGTGATCGAAGTAGTTGTAGTGGAACCCAGAGAGGTTGAAAAATAAGCTGTATTTTCAAAGAAAGTAACATTCACACAAATCATACTGCATGTTCACGGATTTCAACATTGATATTCTTTTTTGTGTCTGAAAATATCCTAGAAACACATACCGAATTGCTCGAGAATTTAATTTGTCATGTTTTTTTCAAGAATTTGAACAAACATATGCAACTAAAAACTTTTGGAGGTAAATCAAACAATTGTTTTTCAAGATAAAGAACTGAGAATGGGGTTTTGCCATCTAAAATAGAAGAAGGAATCTTATTAATTAAGTGACAAGCAGGAAGGACTCCGTCAGCTCAAAAACCCCTGGGAACATGCATATGCACCATTAGTAATCGATGATTTTCTCTCTCAACACTGTTCTGTTGTGGTGTTTAAGCACACAAAATTTGATGAATTATATCATGAAAAACATAATAATCTTGAAGATCATATTGCACATACTTCAAAGCATTATCAGATCGTAAAATCTTAAGCAAATAATTAAATTAATTACTAATCTCTTTTGAAATCTTTGAAAAATAGGGAGAATTTCATAGTGACCTTTCAATAAAAATAACCAGGTTATATGAGAATAGTCATCAATAAAAGTTAGAAAATAAGAAAAATCAGACACACTTTTAACTCGAATAGGACCCAAATATCAGTATGAACAACTTCAAAAGGAGAACTATAGCGATTAACTATCCTAAATGAAAAAAATTCTATAGTATTTACTAAATTAACATGACTCACACTGTAATTTAGAGACAACTTTAACAGAAGAAAATATTAATTTAATGAATTTTAAAGATGCACGATCTAAATGTAAGTGCCATTAGATCATATATTCGTCACATGCCAGAGCAGGAGCGCCCACTTTAGGTTGATTATCGCATTGAAGATAATATAAATCATCTTACTCATACTCTTAACCAATCACCTTCTTTTGAGGGTACTGAATAGTACATGCTGAAAGAGAAAAAGTTATAAAACATTGAAGAGCTTTGGTCAAACAACTCACATATACAAAATTAAAAAGAACATGTGGAATATAACTAATATCAGTGGGTGCGAGAGAAATGAGATTGCCAGTGTCAGTGCTACGTTTGAAACCATGATCAGTGAAAACTATAGAAAGGGTAGAAGAGTTGTGTGAGAAGTGAAAAAAACTATAGATTTACCAGTCATGTGGGTTGGCACACCAGAATTAATGTTCCAAAATGAAAGTGATGAACTCGTTAAATAAGAAATACCTGAATGTGCCAAGATAGCATATCTGAAATAAAGAATGGATGCATGTTTTGCATCAGAGAATCATACTCAGATTGATAAAGTCACATATTCAGCAAAAGTACCAAGAATATTAGTCATATGCAGTAGATGATCCTGTAGTACAAGACAAATAAGTAGTTCGAGGAGGCCACGAAGGTTTGTCATGCAACTCTCAACATCGCTCAATAATGTGATTGTCGATTGCAATGAGTATAATTTCGAGAAGTATTCTGAACACGACCAAAAACTCAGCCGCTAGTAATTAAACACGATCACGAAAAGACATACCATTACAGTCTCCAGAAGTGTTACCTCAACCATATTTATACTCAGTCATAATAAATATATATAAATATAAATATAAATATATATATATATATATATATATATATATATATATATATATATATATATATATATATATATATATAGAGAGAGAGAGAGAGAGAGAGAGAGAGAGAGAGAGAGATCATTGGAAAAAACACACAAGCAGATAAATTAGTTGCAGAGAAGTCCAAAAATCTGCAGATAGAATCACCAGATGCAATGAACATCATCAATGAAAGTAGACATAGCAACAATATATAGTAGGCAAGAGTACAATCAACAGTACTCTAGTAGAATAGAGCATCAACAACACTTGTAGCAGTATTCATTAGTTGATTCATTCTAGACAGTAAAAGAACCAGTAAAAATAGTTGATAAGGACTAATAAGAACTCCATATCCTTGAGTGAAGAAGTCAACTTTCGAGTTTGGTTCTTCTGGGCCTGTTGAAGGGTTGAATGCCTCTACTTTGAGCTCGAGAACCACTAGGATGCATAGTAGAGTCCCCCACGAATCCAACACTTACAAAATGACTCCGAACAGAACTCCAAACAGCAGAGAAACGACTAAAATATCACAACTGAACTGCAAACGGGTCTTGAACTTAATAACTGGTTGGATCTACTGCAGACGGGTGGGTCTCAGTTGTATGCAGGTTCTATTGATTGGATTGGATAAAGCTGCTAATGGATTCAGGTCGGATTCTGTGCTGAACCTGAGTCAGAATTGGACTTGAAGCGAATTCAAGATCCCTAGGTCGAAGATGATATGGATCGGGGATGATGACTGATGTGTTGGCGAGGTCAAGGTCAACGAGATCTGATGCGTTCGGGAGATTTGCTGTGGGGTCGAGGGATTCACGGCAAGATGAGGTTCGGATTAGCGACTGAAAGTCGGATCGGACTCGAAGATGCGAGATTGAGAAGACGAGGGCAGCTTCGATCCGGGATTGGATCGACATCGGCGAAGTTGGGAGAAGAGGCACTAACGAGTTCTGTTGTTGCAAACCGAGAAAGAGGGGAGATTGAGTAGCAGTTGGGTTGTTTGAAGAAGAGGAAGCGGGAGGTTTGAGATGAATAGTGCATGTCCTAATAGGACTAGGATAATACAAATATCCTATTTGTAGTAGAAGAATCCAAAATTAAAAAAAAAAAAAAATCCTATTTCTACTCTAATAACTTTCAAGGAGGTACAGTTAAATTTTTTTGTTATTGGTTAAGGATGGTGTGGGTGATTTTTAGCTACATAAATCAACTTTCTATATGGGTGTTTGTGGATAGCCATTATATCTGAGGGTTGCTGACAGTCATTTCAAAGATGATCTGGAGCTTAACGAATTTACCTACAAGTTAGTTGTCTTTAAAGATATGATTTTAAAAGTCAGGTTCCATTTCTGAAATCATGTTCATATTTGAGTTTGGCTTTTGCCCGGATTCTAAAAAAATAAATTTAAACTCTTAGTTGCACCAACTGTCAAGAGTCCTACATGGTCATCCTAGGTGTTCAACTTGGCTGTCTAGTGTTTTAGTTATTTGTTGTTGCTTTGTTCTTGGGATTGGTTGTCATGTATTCAAGAAGAGGAAGCATCAAGTAGCCAATGAACCGCAAACCAAGACATGCCTCCATATTTAAAGATCCATTACATTTTAACCGGCTTAAAGTGGATTTTTTGGGTCTGCCAAATCTACCCAATTTCACCAAAAATTGACTTAAAAAGTTCTCTCTCATGGAATAATTATATCAGGAAGCTATTTGGATAGTTACATCTACAAGCTAACTTGAAATGACTTAAAGCAAGCTTAGTTTACTTACACATAGCACCGAAGACACAGTGGAATTTAGTTTCCCAATTGTATCATTCTTGATGTTTTTCGTCAGATCAAAATTTAGATTTGGTCTACCAAACTCTCGAGGATAAATCTTTTTTTAAGGAGGGTTATGTTCAGATGTCAAATTTGTTTTTTGTTTCTTTTTTCAAGTATTCTGGATGGTGATGATTTAGAGATGTTTCGTAGAGTTTCTAAGGTTGTGATTGTGTGTGTGTGTGTGTGTGTGTACATACTACCAACAATGAATTAGTAGGATATTTTTGGTGATGAAGAGCCCATGCCAAGAGGAATAATGAGCGGAGAGTAAGATCTAATACCTCTAAAAGATAAACGGAAGGTGTAATGATTGCATTATGGGTGTTGATTTTTAACTAATGAAGGGGGGTTCTTCACCAAGGGATGAAGGTTTCTTCAAGAGGTGAGGGTCTGCTTCATGGGTCACCTTATATCAGTTTTAAAGGAATGGAATACTCTTGAGATCTTGTACTAGAATTGAAGGGAATGGCTGTCTAGTCTCCATGTGTATACTGAATCTGTCTCATGTCTTTTCCTACAGATGTACACTGGGGTTTTTGAACCATGTATTCTTTGGCGTGCTTATCTTTTCCACAATTTGATAATCTCTTGTATGCTTTTACCAATGTTTGGTTTCACCTTCTGCACACATTTTTCCACCCTAATAAATATATACCTGATTGGTACCAATTTTTTAACATTTTTCTTAATACGTATAGCCTATCAGCATCTTCACCCTCATTTTTTTAAAGGGTACTCTGTGCATTATCAACCAGTTATTTTTCAAATGGTTGACTCCGTGAATCCGCAAGATGGATTCAAAAGGATCATACTTTATTTATATAAAAATATATTTAACACACTATAAATTTCACACTTTCCATATTTCTTTTATAATAAACATGCGCCTCTACGTGAAGTATGTGATAGCTCACGATATTGATACCTTAATGATTCTTATGCCATATCCCTCGGGTCATGTATAATTCTCATGCGTAGTATTATGTATTATTTGGCCTTGCTAGATGTTTATGTATTCCTCATGGATGGTTACATGCAATCTAATCTCGCAGAGTTCTCAGAAGCCCTTGATGAAATGGGGACTTGCTTGCTTGAAAAAACTGCATTGAACGAAGATGAAGATAGCGGTAAAGTACATCAAACTTCAGTTTTCCTGTCACATGTCTTAACATTTTAAAAACATTTATCAACCCATATTGCCGATTATCAGTAAAGATTATAATCATAAATAATGCATCATGAGTGTAATAGTTGCGAAAGCATAAATTACATGATTCTATAACTCTCCCTTTCTATGTTCATGCATTCACAAGCATGCATGGAAAAGCATTGAAATCTTCATGTCCCATTTTAAAAAGCAATGCCACAAGGCCTTTTGATATGATGTCTGCAAAACCGTTGTTTTAGAAGTCTTCAACAATATAGCGATTCTACTATAAAATTTGATTATGAAGATCATGCATTGAAGGTTTTAATATTTGATTAGAAATATATTTGTTACATATATCTATAAAAAGAGAGGCTTTACTACTCCTATAGTATAACTAACTTAGTTATGCTCACATATAGAAGTGTATGCTATGTGAAGAATTTGGACGATCCACTATGTTTATCCTGATCTACATGCTTTAAAGGGCTTATAAACAAAAAAATCACACACTTTGAAGCCAACTGCTATTGCATCAAGAACATTTTCTAATTGTCAGAGAACCGTTTATCTTGTTACCACTTAAAACATAAGTAAATGACCTTCAAAATGATGAGTTTTTTGTATAGAACTTAAAAAAATTATGTAGATAAAAAAAACATAATGGATCGTCTAATTTCATTGCACATGTATTTTTTATAAGTGGGCATAAAAGTTAGTTATGCCTGGGAGTATTAAAGCCTCTTCTTATAAATGTGTGTATATATAGAGATAGACTTGGCTTCTTCGGGAAGGATTTGGAGTCAAATTTTTTCATTAAAATTCAATATTAGGCCATTTAAATTGAAGATTCACTCTTTTAAAGTTGATCAATTTACATATAAAAATAAAAAATCAAGTGAAATCAAATATTATATCTTATGCATCAAGTAGTAAAAAAATGGATGGTGGAAAGTAGCATATGGCTAAGATTCATAGTTTAAGCATACAAATCCTTGATATAAACCTTTGATTATGATCTAAAAACTTACAAATTTTTATAGAACAATTTTTATTTGGTTTCAAATACTCTACAATGTTAAAGCTGATTTTAACCATTCATTTTGTGCCTACTTCATGCATTGGCATGGCATTCAATTGATTTTTAGTCTTTAGGCATTGTAAGTAATGTCAATATTAAGAAACCGCATCTTCAAGACGTTATTTCTATCCTTGAATTAGAATGGAAAGGATTTGGCTCCAAATCCTTCCCAAGTAGCCTATCTTTACATATCTATACTATCTATAAAAGCATGAGTAGCATTTCCGCCGAGAGCAAATTTAGACCGTTAGATTATCATAATAAATCTTGACCTTTGATTGAGAAAAAGAGAGCCTCAAATAAAAAAGGATTTCAAATCATAATAGGATTGTGATGAGGGACAAACACTAGAAAATCTCAACCTAAGTTTTATCTCCCAAGATAGGGTTTGAGAATCTCTCCCTTGGGCATCTACACGAAGCACACATGCTAAAAAAAAAAGCTCAAACGCAATTTTCATAATCATTCACTAAAAAAAATAATAGCAGTATTGGCCATATATAGGCCTACATCACATGGAGTTTCCCACCATAACCAATGTGAGACTAAAACAACTAAAATAAGTAAGAAAAATAAATCACTAAAATAAACTAAGGAAAACAACTAGATGTCCCCGTCGTTCCTCCGAGGTTAGGGAAAATTCGACTTGTCGGGTGTAAATTTTGGCTCTCAATCGGGCCATGGAGGTGGTCGGGGAATCAGCTTGATGCGTCATGCCTGAACCACGGTGGTGGAGGTGGAACTGGCTTCCGTGACAGATCTGCTATAAAGGATGACAGCTCGAGCAATGCACAGGTAGCAAATAGAGGCACATCTTCCCGGATGAGAATCAAATTAACTGTACTCGCACCATAAATAGCCTGATGTCCTGTGACCCTGTCTCTTGTAGGAAGTTCTGCAAAGGATCGTACAAGTCAGGTGATTTCAGGGTCACTAGAACCTTTACCGTTGGCGTATGTGTCATTAGCTCCATGGCAAATTTCGTTGGGAGATGTGCTGAAGTCTCTACAAGAGGCTTTCCTTTCTCTGGCTCTGGTTCAGGCTCATCAACAACTGCTGGCTTTGGCTTAGCTGCATTATCTGGTTCTGGCTCGGGCTCCAACTCAGCAAAAACTTTTAACCCTGACTCCTTGAGAACGTTAGGCGCGACAAGGACTGGAGGCTCTGGATTTGTGTCCATCTTTACAGCCTGGCTTGCTACAAGTCTCTCTAGGGCCACTCGAAGCTTAGTGCAAAGATCAGTGATTAACTGACTCTCGGGCTCTTGCTCAACATTGGGCTATTTGCAGCTGACTCAGATGAATAAATGGGTGGAGCATACCGAGCGCGAAGAAAATCTTGCAAGAGAAACCAATATCGATATAACTTATGATTATTTTTTACCCAATAATATGGCTCTCCCACCAACTTCATTCGGACATAGTGTTAGAGCAAAATAATTGAAAAAAGTTGCTAAATTGTTTTCCCAATCTTCATAACCATAACGATCATAAGACCTCAAAAAATCGGGACAGTCGCATATATTTTTCATTCAACTTTCATTGGATCACCATTATTATTAATGTATCGACCAGAGAAATAAAAGCCCATAAGGAAAATTTCAGTGCATAAGTTCAGAAATTACCCAAGAATCTCAAAGCTTGAACTGGGCCAAATCGGACTGCAAATGGGTCCTGAAACGTTGCTGGATTGCTGTAGAAACTGTAGCGGCGCCAAATAGAGATTGTGGAGGTCGTCTCTACTGCTTGAATGTTACGAAAATCTCTCCAGTTGCTCCGGGACTCTGTCACGAGCCCAACGCTTCAAACAGAGCTTGAAACTAACTCCGAACGGGTGAGTTTTGGGTTTGGGGAGATGAACAATAATCGGGGTGATTACTGTTCACGGGACACTAATCGGAGTGATTACTGTTCATGGAACATTAATCGGAACATTACTTTTTTTTAGATCTAGATCTGGGGATTGAACTAGATTTAGGTTTTTTTTTTGAAACTAGGGAATTTTTTGTCGAAGGAAGAAGTATTTTGTGGAACTTAGGGTTTTGTGGAGAGAGAAAAATTTTGTGGATGAATATTTGTGAATTTAAGCTCTGATACCGGGATGATGGGGGACGAATACTAGAAAATCTCAACTTAGGGTTTATTTCCCAAGGTAGGGTTTGGGAATCTCTCCCTTGGGCAACTACTTGAAGCACATAAGCTATTAAAAAAAGGTCAAATGACAATTTTCATAATCAATCATTCACTAAAAAAATAATAACAGTCTTGACCTTATATAGGTCTACACCACATGGAGTTTCCCACTATAATCAATGTGGGACTAAAACAACTAAAATAAGTAAGAAAAATAAATCACTAAAATAAACTAAGAAAAACAACTAGATGTTCCCATCAATTGGTGTATTGGACTATTGTTATAGCAAATTTAATCAATAAAAAATCTCAATTAAAATTAAGATTTCTAAATCAAATCAATTCATGATTGAGAAAATAAGAATCCCAATTAAAAACTTCTCTCATGTTTCTTCTATTCTCTCAATCTTTTCTTTAACTCATATTCCAAAATTTTAATTTTCTGCGATTAGTTAAAGCAAAAAAACCCGGTAAGTTTTTTCCATTTTCTACTCTAGTCATCTTCTAATTGTAAAATCTATTAGTTTTTGAGAGAAAATATTCAAGAGAGTAAATTTACACCTCTCATATTTTTCCTTTTTAGTAACTCTTTTTTCGTTTCTTTTAAATGTACTTGTATTCGATAATAACTATGAATTTTTTTATGAAATTTGATAGGCTCCTACTTGATAATTATGGAATTGTTAGCAAAATTTGGATTGACAGAAAAAAGAATATCAAATTAAAAAATCAAAATTCACGTGCACATGCATTTTACTAATATGTATAAATGTTTGTATGTACTAGTGTCTAGAGAATATATGTGGTTATGCATATATGTGCATACACACTTAAAGATAGGCAGACATAATGAATGGGTATGGGAAAGAATAATAATTAACTTAAAGTATGATGCTTAGGTAACTTATCTAAGGAGTTGCCTGATATCACATGATGCACCGACCCCCAGGTGATCTACGATGTTCATCATGATTTCCTGCCCTAAAATGTCCATATAAGAGAGATGACTATTATATTATCTCTAACTCATTAATCAAATGATCTCATTTTTCTATTATTGAAACAACCATACTTGATTCATGGTGCAAGGTCTTCAAACTCTTTAAGTTCTTCACCATTGTTGTTTTATGGCTTGGAGATTACGGTGAAGGGTGCACATAATCTATCAATAACTTATCACACTCTTTATAGACTGATTCCGTAGACGAGTTGTCTAAAACATTGCTTAGGGACACTTTTTTGCACGTGCGGGTGCGGGCATGCACACACACACACACACGTGAGCATACTAGTGTTATAATTCTGTCATGCATTGAATTATTACATTCATTATATTTTTTGTATGCAGGTAGGGTTCTCTTGAAGTTGGGGAAAGTACAATTTGAACTTCAGAAACTTGTGGATAGCTATGTGAGACCTCTTTACTCTTCTTGAACTGACAAAAACCACATATATTCATGTGCTTTCTGATGCTTCGTATTCGTTTTTACTAGCGCACCCATATTATCCAGACGATCACAACTCCATCAGAGTCTCTTCTCAAGGAACTTCAGACAGTGGAGGTTTGCTTTATCGAATTTCTTTTCTATCAGGAAGAATGACCCTAGATCCTTATAGCCTGTTATCATGACAAACAAGTAGTTAAAAGTCCTATACATATGCCCATAAAAGGGAAAAAAGTTTAGTTGCTCATTTGTGGCTTTTTACGTTGGAGTGATATAAATGTAACTAAATTTGGATGTATGTTGAGAATATCTCAATCAAATGGACTTTTTAGTAAGGGTTGATGTCCTTGGATGCTCGTAATGTATTTCACACATATAGGAACTAATACCAATTGATATGAATTATAGACCATACATGGTTCTTAAGAATATTTGAGTCTTGATATTGTTTTCATTTTTTACTGATTTTTATCATATAAAATGTATGCAAAATATAATATGAAAAATTTTAAACACATGCTCATCAGTTATCTGATAGGCACCAAATAGGTAATCTTATTAGTCTTTGAATGTTAATCCTAAATAAATATAGGGTAAATAGCATAAAGACCCTGTGTATTGTTGACAAAGGAGCATTGATAACCCACAAAGTAGGTTATTAGCATAAATACACCCTGAGTCAGCAGTGTTTAATTCTTTTTCCCTTTTTCCCTTCCCTTTTTTGTCTTTGTCCTTATCGCCTTCCCTCTTCACTCCTCCCTCATCTCCTTCAAACCTCATATTCTATGTCAAAACCAACCATTTTCTTTTTCTTTCCTTTTTCTCTCATCTCTCCCATTTCTATGTGTGTGCACATTATGGTTTGAAATCACAGTATTTGTTGCTACTGGTATTGGCAGTAAGATTTTGATATAAGAACTGACAATATCAACCATTTATCAGCTCTTTCATCTTGTTGTGTTAGCGATATCGGGTATCATTTCGGTAATATTGGGTCATATCGACAGTATCGATATTTGACCAAAATACTGGTCTTCGACAGTATCTCAAATATATATATATATATATATATATATATATATATATATATATATATATATATATATATATATATATATATATATATATATATATAGTTTGTTGTTTTATAGTTTTTAAAATACAATTTGAAAATCAAACCCTTGGATCACTATTTGACTTCAAAACCCCTTCAAAAAATAATTTTTATTGTGTTTGAAACATTCTATACTGTAAAAATTAATAACTCACTACTTTCAATTGTTCATTTTGGCGGTTGTTTGATGAATGTGTTAGAAGACTTATGATAATCTAAATTTTAGTTTTGAGGCACTTCAAACAATGTAGATCAACTTCAATAGAATTGATTTTTAAAATGGATGCCCAATCCCTAATTTCAATAAGTAGGATTTGGTTTTAAATCCTTCCGGGAGGGGCTGAGTCAATCTCTCTATATATAGACTTGTCATTCCAGAAAGATTCGAGGTCGAATCCTTCCCACTCATATGCAACCTTATGACATCCGAATGCAAAATCCACTCCGTTGAAGTTGATCATTATTTCAAGTGATTAAAAATTAAAAATCATGTATTTTGAGTTCTCTTTGCCCATCTATCAAGTAGGTACAAAATGGATGACTGAAATAGTGAGTTCGTTAGTTTAACGGTATAGAATATTTGAAATCTAACAAAAATTAGTTTATGAGGGTTTTTAAGTGTTTAGATCATGATGAAATGGTCGGCTCGAGAATTTGTATGTCTAAAAATGTAGATCTAAGCAATATGTTATTTTCGGCTGTCCATTTTGCGCCTACTTGATGTATGAGTAAAAAGTATTCAGAATACATGATTTTTGATTTTTTTTTTGTTACTTGAAAAATATAGATCAAATTCAACGGAGTAAATCTTACATTTGGATGTCGTAGGGTTGTATTTGAGTGGGAGAATTCATCCTAGAATCCTTCTGAAATGACACAAATCTCTCTCTATATATTATATGCAATATTATGGGCTTGACTACACACTTCTCATTCATTCAAAGTGTGTGTGCATGTGCGCGCACGCACCTACGCATGTGTGTGCGTGGGGGGTGTGGCTATGGGTGAAAGTGGGTTAGTCTGCCGGTAATGCGGTTGCTGAATGGGGAGTTTGTTTGGGTAATTGGTGAAAAGTGTGTGAATCTTTACCTTTTAATTCACACATGTACTTCATTGTGCTATTACATTCAACTAAGTTTCAATTAATATGTACTGTAATTTCTAGAATTTCTTAAAAATCCATTGCCAAACATAACCAGCTACATTGTTCTGGAATTATAACATGCTCCCTTGGCCATTTATGATCCTAATTTTGGTTCCATCAATTTTATTGCTTTTTCTCCTCTCTTTTCCTACATGTAATGTTCCATGTCCATTGATCCTTGTCTCTTCATTAGTCATCACTGAAGTGTGTTTTACTCAAATAATCTGCATACCCATCTAAGGTTGATGGTGTCAGCACATGATTTTGGAATCTTGCATCCAATCTTACGGTCATCTATGATTAACTTAACTCTTTCCTTTACCCATTAAACTGAAAACTGACAAAGAAGACAAAAGACCAAGCATACAACTCTTGCATTCGATTTCTGCTTAACATATGTAATTAGTACCTTAATCAAGATCAGGCAAAGCTACTTATACCTAGATTCCATTTAAGGTTAACCATATCTGAATCAGATCAAACCATCTTTTCAATTTTCAACAATTATTAATAGTTATTTCAGAAACATGTTTTGTAGAGATATATGAGTGTAATACTGCAGCTGGATTCAAATTTGGGAAAGCGAGGAAGAAGGGTTCTATATTTTGGGTTTACAAAGCATTTGTTGGGGGGGGGGGGATGACATTTCTGCTACTAACCTACTTTTGGGGTTATTAGTGCTCCTCTGTTAATAGTACATGGGGTTTTCGTGCAATTTACCATTAAAACATGTAGATCTTTGGGCTCATTAGCTTCTTAACCTTATGCCAAAAATAGGTGAAAATTCTGAAACTAATTTTGATTGTAGTTCCTCTTCTTCTTTTGAAAGTTCATTCACCCTAGAATGAAAAAGGAATCACCAAAGATTTACTATCAACAGAACAGCAAATAAATTAAAGTTTGAAAAGAGATTACTGAATTATGTTACAGCATCACATGTATAGAATGTTTGTCGATTGTGAACCATGTAAACAGAGCTTTGATATTGGGGGCTGCAATGATAAAAGTTTTCTGCGCTGACCTAATCCCTTGCATGTCTATTCCTTACAATGCATGCTTCAATTTGTGTGCCAAAAGTACATTTTCAAAGTTTCTTCTTGCTCAAAACATGTTGTCACACCCGCTTCCCGAAATATGCTGGAACGGAGACGTGATGAGAGTCGGCGACGTATATACGCGAGGAGAATACCCCACGTATACACGCTAAGCCTAAAGTAATCTGAACAAGCTATATAAAAATCTACTACGATAAATCAATATCACTGTAATATGACATATAAATATCTAACACAGAGATAGCATATGAAATAATAAAGAAATGGTAATTAGATGCGATATAGAGAGAATCAGGAAATAACCTGAATAAAAAAGAAACAAGAATACCAGAATCGAACAGAAAGAAATTTCGGGTTCTTGCGAAACGTACAATCTCCACGAACACCTGAACAATAGAATATGAAAAACACCTAGAGGGGGGGTGAATAGGTGTAAGTGCTAATCTAAGAAACTTAATGCAAACTAAGTGCGCTAAATGCAGAAGCTAATGCAAATTATGCACAAACTAATACAATACAACAAGTGTAGTCGAATTCCCCTTGCGAGGCTCTGGACTAACTCCCCTTGATTCCCCTTGAAATGGGTTGAGGTGCTATGTGAAGCTCTTGTTGGATGAGTATAAGTTAGGCACACACACACAAGCAATCCAAGCAATATGAAATACACACAATCAAGCCAAGCATATAAGAATGAATTGTAATATAAAAGATGCAAGGCAACACAAGCAATGTATAAGATATGAATGAATCAATGCTCAACACAAGCAAGTATGATATGATGATGAGTATGATGCTTTGCACAATTATAAGAGAGAGTTAGAGAGACAATGGATCAAAACGCAAACACCAAGATTTGTTTCGAGGTTCGAGCACCTTGCTCTACATCCCCGCCTACACCACCGTGTAGGATTTCCACTATCTCAACTCCCACCGAGGGAACCTCTACCAAAGAGGATTTCTTACAACTCTAGGAGTACCGAACTCCTCTCTCAAACAACAACCTCCTCACAACCGAGGGGTTAGGCCCGTAGCCAAATACAAACAACCACCTCTACCGAAGAGGTTTACAACCAAACTCCACCTCTCACTAGAGGGAGC
This sequence comes from Agave tequilana, assembly GCA_038442645.1. NCBI lineage: Eukaryota > Viridiplantae > Streptophyta > Magnoliopsida > Asparagales > Asparagaceae > Agave > Agave tequilana. The sequence goes on from JAVJIF010034523.1 coordinate 67,362, forward strand.
AAACCAATACCACTCCGATCACCTCTACCGAAGAGGGATACAACAAATAAAGGAGGGTTTACAACAAGTGGTTCCAAAACCACAAACTCTCTTTTTCTTTCTTTTTCCACAAAACAAAGATCCTAATAGTTTAGGATAGAAGATATAGCTCAAGTGTGGAATCAAAGTGTTTTTGGAAACAAGCAACAAAGAAAAACTACTTGGGAAATCTCTTGTATATGATAGAAAATGAAATACCAATTCAAAATCCCAAAACCTAGTTTTCTTTGATTTTTCAAAAACCCAAAACAAATAAAGATGAGAAGTTTTAAAGCCCCAAAAACTCTTTTTAAAACTCTTTTAAACACTTCAGAAAACTGGAAATTTTTCTCTTAGAAAACTTGGCCAAAATCCCCAAAGAGATGGGGTTTATATAGCCCCTATACAAAACTAGCCGTTAGGCTGATGTGGCAGCCTGACAGGCCACCGGTCGACCGGTCCGGTCGACCGCCAACGGTCAGAATTATGACCGTTGGGCAACTGCGGTCGACCGGCCCGGTCGACCCAGAAAACCCGAGAGCAGAGCTCTCAACTCGGTCGACCGTCCCGGTCGACCGTGTCTGTGCCTTACAGACGTGCACGTCTGTGCACGTCGGTCGACCCGAACGGTCGACCGGCCCTTGGTGCGGTCGACCGTCAGGGTCGACCGACCAGCCTGTCAGCACAAAAACAAGGTCAGAAAATTTGGAAAAATATTTTCTAAAAAATCTTTTATCTCTTTTAAAAATACCATAAAAATTGTTTTATCATTTTATATTGAAACTCAAACAAGTGATAAAAATTTCAAGACAATATATCAACATATCAATTCATTTTTGTGTCTTGCCAATTTTATCAAAAACAAAACTTGTATTTTTGTCAAACTTGATTTTTCAATAGGAAATCTGATTTTCCTAAAAACTTATAGAAATACAAAAACATGATATTTGAACATTATTAAGCATGATGCATATGGACATAGGTCTAATACACATTCAACAAATATATCATAGTTTTTGTCTTTAATTACAAAAATATGTTTTATACCAAAACATAAAAACTACATGAATAGGTATGTCAAACTAAGTTTGTATAAGTCATATAAGCATGTATGTATATAGAGCACATCTAATATACATATAAAACATGTAAACTTGTTTTGATCAAACTATTCATGAAAACTCATATCGGTTAAACTAAAAACCGAAAAACCAATATCCAAACATGTGTGTGTTTTGTGCACTTGAGCATATCAACTATACTAAGCTTTACAAATGGATCTAAAACTCTATCTAAATTAGGATACCTAAGTCTTCTTGTCGATCTTCCATCTTCAAGTAGACTCGATCCCAAACGCGTGATCCTCCAAGTGTAAAGGTATGATCTTTAAGCTTTGGCACCGGAATCAACATGGAAAGCTTCTAAACTCCTTGTTGAAGCTAATCACCAACTAATATCCTGTTAATGATATGAAACTTAGAAACACAAGAATATTAGTAAACATAACTATATGAGTTGATCATCATCAAAACTAGAGTGGAAGGCCATTGGGCCAACAATCTCCCCCTTTTTGATGATGACAAAACTCATGGAGTTATATATGCATGGATTAAAGATAAGCTTCAAGGAAGCTCCCCCTTAACTCATGCATAGGGATAAACAATAAATATATGCAATGAATATTAAACATGAAACATGCATATGCATAAACAATAAATGGTTCTAGATATCAAATGGAATATTCAATACAAAATAAACTCTAGATACCAATTACAAAGCAAACTCTATAAATCAATTAAACTTAGTATTCTTGAGATTCTTGAGATTAAAACATAATATATGCATAAACATAAGCATGCATATAAAACTTCATAAATCTTTCTCCCCCTTTTTGTCAATCATCAACAAAGGGGTAATCAAAACCATAAATAAAACGAGGGGTAAAAATCTTTCTTCCCCTTTATGTCAAACAAAACAATAAAAGACAATGTTCTCCCCCTTTTTGTCTAAAACAAAAACAAAGTCAATAAGGGGTGACTTTAAAACATGATATCAATTGAAAATATGTCAATGAAGCATCTTGATACCAAAAGAAAATAAATAAGGATAATAAGTGTTATATGCTATATACATTCATGAAGAGGAAGACGCTAAGTTAGCTTCCCTACACATATGCATTACATGAAGGAGGGAAGTTAAGCCCTAATTCACATAACACACATTATGTAATGAATAAGAGGAGATGTGAAGCTCCCCCTACACACGTGTACCACATAACGAAGAGATGTTAAGCTCTTCAATACAAGATACACTCATCATGAATCTATATGCATATAGTCAATACAAATCAAAACTTTAAATATTTTCTTTAAACAAAATTTTGGAAATACCAATTGTAATTAAACATAAGTCTTGAATTCTTAAACATGAATCTTGAAACCAAAACAAATTTTGAATTTCTTAAATATGATACCAATTGTAAAATTTCTTAGAAACATTGATACCAATTGTAAGAATTGTTCATTTTAAAACATATAAACAAATTTGATGTTGATATCATATATTTAAAATAACAACTTTTAATCATAAAGTGTGGGAGTACAAATACCAATTGAAATACAAAATCAAATTTTCTCCCCCTTTATGAAATACAAACTAAAATATGCATAGTCTTGATACCAATTTAAAAGTAGTCAATTGAAACAAAATTGAAACTCAAGGTGTTGGGACATGCTAGAGCTTGAGTAAACAAAAACTAAAATTTGTGATTCTTTTTTGAACACAAATAAAACATATATGTATGAAAATTTAGATACCAATAGAAATTGATACCATTGAAATTGAAACATACATACATAAACAAATATATGAGTATACCAAAAATGTCAAAATTGATACCAATTGAAAGAGTTCAATGATACCAATTGAATCAACTATAATAATCAAGTGTATATCTCATATAATCTACCACCCAATCATGGTTCAAGTTTTAAATGATTTTCAATATAAGGCATACATGAACATGATCTCCCATCCAACCTCCCTTAGAAGGTAGGGGTTTTCAAAATAGATTTGAAAATTTAGTTTTGTTTGAAAATCTCTACCATATGAAGAATATCGCAACTAGTTAAATGGAAAAACTTGTTAACTAGTACGAAATCCTTCAAGCAAGGAATAAAGCAAAATTATTTTTCATAAACATGGAATCCACATCATATCAAACACTCAAGTTCAATTAGGCATAAATAAGACTCATGAAAACAAAACATGAGCAAGCAATAAATGTGAGTGTAAAAATAAAATATGAAGATCATAATCATGAAAATTAGGCAATAAGCTCAATTATTCCTTAAAACACGAAATCATCAAAACTATCTAATTTTCAAGGCATATGTATGTCTAATACAAACTAAAGTATACATACATATCCAAAACATAAAGAGTCCACAAAATATATGCATTAAGGCACGTGGCTCAAAAAGGATACTCATGTATAGTCAATAGTTTGGATAAGATGGACATATACATGAAGTTAAATATAAATACATGAAAAACTTGAAAAACTAATTTTCATTAAAACAAAATTTCATTTCAAGGTATATGTATGAATTGTCAAACATGAAGTATACATACATATCCCTAAACACAATTGAGTCCATAAATAGATTTGCATGAAAAGCAAATGACTCAAGGGTATACATGTATATCTTAAAGTTTGGCAATACAAACATATACATGAAGTGAAATACACAATCATAAAACACATTCAAAATGAGAATACAAGTATAAGATGTATGAATCATCAAAACTAGACTATACTAGCACATCTAATGGGTTCAAATAAGCATTCAAGCTTAACATATATAGATTTATTTGTAGCTCACTATATGTACAAGTATAATTCTTAATCTTAATGAAAACTAACATCTAAACAAGTAATCTTAACATGAAGCATCAAAACACAATACAAAAATCAACATGATAAACCTAAAACATGATTACTATGTAAATTCACATGTATTAGATTTATGATGTACATTATAGCTCAAACAAAAATGAGAACACTAATTATGGGTTCATATAAGCATGTGTGTCTCAAATACTATACGTGTATGTCAAGGATCTAATAAACATGGAATGAACATACTAATCCATAGACATCAAAAACATGCTATAAACAAAGAATATTAAAAGCATGTAAACAATAAATGGGAGTAAAGGATTGTTACCAAAACCGAAGAAGCAACTCTCCTTGTCTCCAAAACATGGTGGTCATCTCCACCAACCTTCCCTTGAAAGTGATGCATCCATTTTGATTTCCATGAAGTCCGGAACGCATCCACTCCAAGGTGTCAACACTCTCACGTCATGTGAGAGCCCACACCTACATCAAAAACTTTAGGGGTGGTGGTCTTTGGTACCCATACTCTTTTGGGTCCATGGGGGTTAGTACCTTCTCTAACCCAAACAAACTTCTTGGCTAAATTTTCAACATGTAAACGATCATAGCAAAATTTAGCAAGATGGCCTTTTCGGCCGCAATGTGTACATGTGTACACATGAGCATACATGTGATGGGTGTGTCCGTGTGGAGCATGTGTATGCTGTGATGGGTGTGCATGCATAAAAGTTGGAACTTGTTTCTTTCGAACCAAGGATTTCAAGCGTGTATGTTTCTTGGCACATTGGCTCATAGTGGAGCCCAAACAATCTACTCTCTTCTTTAGCATACAAATATCATCATTAATCCTAGAAGAAGAGGTACATGCATTAGGTAGACTAGATGAAGAAGCTACACTAGCATGGCAAACATGTGCATCCATCTTATTTTGCAAAACAATGTTTTTCTTTAAACACACATCTAAATCATTTGAAATAGAAATAATTTTATTTTTCAAATCAACATTCTCTTTTAAAACAAAATCAATTTTTGAAGACAAGTTTTCATTTTTCTTCAAAAGAACATGACAATCATTTTTATTTTTCAAAAACTCATTTTCTTTAAGTGCAAGACCAAGTTGAGATTTTAATGAATCCCTCTCATTAGCAATCTCCTCTTTCTCTTGCAAAACAACATCAAGTCTAGCAATCAAATTTTTATTATCATTATTAATGCCTAGACTTTTCTTTTTCAACAAATTATATTTTTCTATTAGTTTTTCACAAACAATGGAAAGTTCTTCATTTAAAGCATGGGGATCAACAAAATCATTTGAAGAACTAGCACAATCATTACTATCTAGTTGAGTTTCCAATTGTACCTCAAGGGAGTCATTCCCTTGGACCATGTAGCATTGTTGTGGTTCGGATTCTCCACTAGATTCCTCTTCTTGTTGGATTTGGACTTGAAGCTTGGAGGTGTTGGTGGTTGTCAATTTGTTCCACACTACAAAAGCGGAATCAAAATTAGAAACACATAAAAGATAATCTTTAGATAAAGTGCTTCTAATGGCCTCTAGGGCTTGTGCATTGGCCCCTATATGATTGCAATCACCAAGATAACATCTCTTGGTGGCCGCAAGGAAAACATGCAAACCTAGGGTCTTTAGGTACATGGACATCCTATACTTCCAAACATCATTGTTGGAAGGGTCAAAACTAGGTGGGGTCATGAAGTCCATGATATAAACTAAATATGTGCAAACAATCAAATGCAAATGTAGATTAGCAAGCAAAAGGATCTCACTCTTAGGATGTTAAGCCTAAGTATCAGGAGCACTAGCTCTGATACTAATTGAAAAACACCTAGAGGGGGGGTGAATAGGTGTAAGTGCTAATCTAAGAAACTTAATGCAAACTAAGTGCGCTAAATGCAGAAGCTAATGCAAATTATGCACAAACTAATACAATACAACAAGTGTAGCCGAATTCCCCTTGCGAGGCTCTGGACTAACTCCCCTTGATTCCCTTGAAATGGGTTGAGGTGCTATGTGAAGCTCTTGTTGGATGAGTATAAGTTAGGCACACACACACAAGCAATCCAAGCAATATGAAATACACACAATCAAGCCAAGCATATAAGAATGAATTGCAATATAAAAGATGCAAGGCAACACAAGCAATGTATAAGATATGAATGAATCAATGCTCAACACAAGCAAGTATGATATGATGATGAGTATGATGCTTTGCACAATTATAAGAGAGAGAGTTAGAGAGACAATGGATCAAAACGCAAACACCAAGATTTGTTTCGAGGTTCGAGCACCTTGCTCTACATCCCCGCCTACACCACCGTGTAGGATTTCCACTATCTCAACTCCCACCGAGGGAACCTCTACCAAAGAGGATTTCTTACAACTCTAGGAGTACCAAACTCCTCTCTCAAACAACAACCTCCTCACAACCGAGGGGTTAGGCCCGTAGCCAAATACAAACAACCACCTCTACCGAAGAGGTTTACAACCAAACTCCACCTCTCACTAGAGGGAGCAAACCAATACCACTCCGATCACCTCTACTGAAGAGGGATACAACAAATAAAGGAGGGTTTACAACAAGTGGTTCCAAAACCACAAACTCTCTTTTTCTTTCTTTTTCCACAAAACAAAGATCCTAATAGTTTAGGATAGAAGATATAGCTCAAGTGTGGAATCAAAGTGTTTTTGGAAACAAGCAACAAAGAAAAACTACTTGGGAAATCTCTTATATATGATAGAAAATGAAATACCAATTCAAAATCCCAAACCTAGTTTTCTTTGATTTTCCAAAAACCCAAAACAAATAAAGATGAGAAGTTTTAAAGTCCCAAAAACTCTTTTTAAAACTCTTTTAAACACTTCAGAAAACTGGAAAATTTTCTCTTAGAAAACTTGGCCAAAATCCTCAAAGAGATGGGGTTTATATAGCCCCTATACAAAACTAGCCGTTAGGCTGATGTGGCAGCCTGACAGGCCACCGGTCGACCGGTCCGGTCGACCGCCAACGGTCAGAATTATGACCGTTGGGCAACTGCGGTCGACCGGCCCGGTCGACCCAGAAAACCCGAGAGCAGAGCTCTCAACTCGGTCGACCGTCCCGGTTGACCGTGTCTGTGCCTTACAGACGTGCACGTCTGTGCACGTCGGTCGACCCGAACGGTCGACCGGCCCTTGGTGCGGTCGACCGTCAGGGTCGACCGACCAGCCTGTCAGCACAAAAACAAGGTCAGAAAATTTGGAAAAATATTTTCTAAAAAATCTTTTATCTCTTTTAAAAATACCATAAAAATTGTTTTATCATTTTATATTGAAACTCAAACAAGTGATAAAAATTTCAAGACAATATATCAACATATCAATTCATTTTTGTGTCTTGCCAATTTTATCAAAAACAAAACTTGTATTTTTGTCAAACTTGATTTTTCAATAGGAAATCTGATTTTCCTAAAAACTTATAGAAATACAAAAACATGATATTTGAACATTATTAAGCATGATGCATATGGACATAGGTCTAATACACATTCAACAAATATATCATAGTTTTTGTCTTTAATTACAAAAATATGTTTTATACCAAAACATAAAAACTACATGAATAGGTATGTCAAACTAAGTTTGTATAAGTCATATAAGCATGTATGTATATAGAGCACATCTAATATACATATAAAACATGTAAACTTGTTTTGATCAAACTATTCATGAAAACTCATATCGGTTAAACTAAAAACCAAAAAACCAATATCCAAACATGTGTGTGTTTTGTGCACTTGAGCATATCAACTATACTAAGCTTTACAAATGGATCTAAAACTCTATCTAAACTAGGATACCTAAGTCTTCTTGTCGATCTTCCATCTTCAAGTAGACTCGATCCCAAACGCGTGATCCTCCAAGTGCAAGGGTATGATCTTTAAGTTTTGGCACCGGAATCAACATGGAAAGCTTCTAAACTCCTTGTTGAAGCTAATCACCAACTAATATCGTGTTAATGATCTGAAACTTAGAAACACAAGAATATTAGTAAACATAACTGCATGAGTTGATCATCATCAAAACTAGAGTGGAAGGCCATTGGGCCAACAGAATAAAACATCCAATATTTGGATGTACAAATCCAGGGTCGTTAGAAAGCGATCCAATGAGTGTGTAAAATAAAGGGGGAGGTGCACGTGCATATAACATGTATATAACAATGTCAATGTAAGATTTGAATTTGTTATTAATTATGTCAGAGAACACCAATTGTCACATGTAATAGACGCATCCCATACTATGCCGACCACACATGCCAATCGAGATCCTATGTTATTGAAACTGATTGGTTGGAGACATTGTCTGTGTTTTAAGTGGTCCCCCCGTACATAACCGGGACCACGGACCAGACTCTTTGCGCTGAACCAGGCCCCCTGTACATAACCGGGACCACGGACCATACTCTTTGCGCTGAACCAGGCCCTATCGTAAGGTAGTCAGGTAACATGTATAACAAGTCAGGTAACATGTATAACATGTATAACATGAACAAGAACAAGAAGTGGACGGGGTGTCAGTCACCCCACGGGAACCCTACAGTGGAACCCTCTTTCGCCTGCGCAACCTATATCCTAGGTCCACTCAAAATACAGATGTATCCTTCATCAATTTCTCCAACCACGGTGTAAGTTATTTAATGTCTTGTTATTATAATATCAAGATTATTTAATATACATGTTATCTAGATCACGAGGATAACTCGGTGATGGCAACGGTGACAACACCAACAGGGTATTCAGGATACATGATGTCAGTGAACAGGATAAGCAGGACGATGTTGTTATCGTATAACAATATTTTCTCAGCAACTAAGGTAACATGGACAGTATATTTATCACGTAGATGTTGTGTATTATAAGTCAAGTTTTTCAAGGGGTATCATGATGCCTACGATCAAGAATAATATGCAAAATTTATTTAAAGAGAGATAAAAACACTCACAAGGTAATTTATTTTGTATATATACATGTGGACGTGAACAATAGTTAACGGGTGTGAATCATCGAGAACAATTATTTAGATATAAAATAGAATTTATTGAAGAAGAGAATAGTAACAAACACTCACATGAAATAACACAGTTTTAGGCCCGAATCACCGTCTAGTCTTCACTGCATGAACCGGTCCGGATCTCTGAATCAACTCGTCGGTTGGTTTTCGAATCGCCAGTGTATCGGCTCCACAGCGAACACGTATCCGGATCATGCTTGGATCTCACTAGCGGGTTCATAATCGCTGCAACATGCAACCCAACACATGAACTCACATGAACATACTCCCGTACACATACACACACCACATACATACACGTACACATGCATACACCCCAAGCATATACAATACATACACGTACATGTACACACGTACACGTATACAACACACTCTAATTCATGCACACACACAATACATGCATACATTTATACATAATATAAATACATGCATACACTTTCATAATACATGCACACTCACGCACTCACACACAACACACATTTACATACATTTAAATATAAACACACACTACACTTTTACAACACAAACATAACATACATAAACGCGCGCGCGCGCACACTTAAATACAATAGACACCGCAACATATATATATATATCATATGAACAGAGAGAGAAAGGGAAAGAGGGAGAGAGCTCACTGAGGCCACTGGAGGGGCCGTAGCCTGGCCTGGGATGGGCGGCTGCAGAGGATGATCTCGGATGCGATGGAGGGGAAGGCCATGTCAGCAAGGTGATGTGGGCCATGGAGGAGGAGGCCCGGGGTGTGGTGGCCGGTGGGATTAGGTTGCTATTGGGGGGGTGATCCTGGCTTGCGTGCTCTGACAAGGGGCTGCTGTTGAAGGGTAGCATGGCTCGGTCATGGTGATGCAGCCAAGGGGAGAGATGTGCGGCATGGCTGTGCTATCGTGTAGGGGTTTGTCGCATGGGGTTGCTGCCCAAGGGTGATATCGGCCAAGAGGAGCAGGGAGGCTCGGATGTGTGCTGTCGTGGTCAGACTTGGTCTGTGCTGTAGATCCGAGTGTGATCTTGACCAAGCGGAAAGATCTCGGAGGAGGTGGAGGCATGGGCGATGGTCGGCACTTCGCCGGAGGAGATGGGGGACGGCAAGGCAGCCGAAGGAATGGTGATGAAGATGTCGTGGAGTGGAGGCAATAGCCGGGGTTGCTAGGTGTGGTGCGGCGATAGTGTTTTGGGGGAAGCAACTGTAGATGGGGGAGAAGAAAGAGATTAGGGATTAATTAGGGTTAGGTTAGGATGATAAGTTGGGTTATGGGTTATGGCTAATTGGGTTTGGGTATAAGATTGATGGGTTTAGATAATTGGTAGGAACATGGATAATGGATACAGGTTAATGGGTATAGGTTTGAACTAATGGGTATGGATCATGGGATAAAGGGTATAGGATAAAGAGAAAGAAAAATCATAGTAATAAAATAACAATAACAATAATGATATTAGTAATACTAGTATTAATAATAGCAATCAAGCATAACCATAATAATAATAACACCAACAATAATATATCAATAATAATAATAAGTAAATTATAATAATAACATTAGTAATAATAATGATAATTAACAACTACCACTATCACTAATATTAATACTTTAAAATAAATAAATAAAATAATACTAACACTAATAATAATAATAATAACCATAATAAAAACATTAACAATATTAATAATAATAACAATAATAATAAATAATAATCATAATGAAAGAATAATAATAATGATTACTAAATATAGCAATTAATAATAATAATAACAATAATAATAACAACTAATATTAATAATAGTAACAATAATAATACTAATAATGAATAAATCTAACTTAACATTTAATATTTCAAAACCATTTGTATATTTAATAAAATAATAATCACAAAAAGAATTAACAAATTAAGTTAATTAATAATAATAATAAAATAATCAGTAAATCAAAATAAATACTTTACGACAATAAAAAATAGTATTTTAAACTAGGGATATTATATTCTACCCACCTTACAAAAATTTCATTCCCGAAATTTCAATAAAATAAGGAATGATAAAAATTAAGTTAAAGGAGAAGATAAAGCTTCCATGTCATTTCTCACTGCATCATGGGTTCAACACGCTTTCGTTGCGCGCTCTGATCTCTATCATCGGTCGGGTCCAAAGGCTAGATCTAAGAGTCAATATCAAAAAAGTAAAATTGAGAATCAAGAAGGAAATCTGGGTCGCTCCGAAAGAAAAGTTAGAATCAAGAATATCAAAAGATCAAAGAGATGGATATGAGAATCAAGGAGAGAATCCAAACTACTCTGGAAGAAGAGTTGAAATCAGGAATATCGAAATCAAATGTTAAACTTTCAAAGGAGAACGATCAATTCTTAAGTGGACTTAGTATCATGGTGTGAGTAATATATGTATATTGTAGTGTAACTATAACATTTCTCAAGTCACCGGTAAGAACTAGGTCCTCTTTTTATGTTGAACCTGGCTCTGATACCAAAACAAACCCTGTCACGCCCCGCTTTCTGAAATATGCTGGAGCGGAGACGTGACGAGAATCATCGACGTATATATGCGAGGAGAATACCCCACATATACACGCTAAGCCTAAAGTAACCTGAACAAGCTATATAAAAATCTACTACGATAAATCAATATCACTGCAATATGACATATAAATATCTAACACAATGATATCATATGAAATAAGAAAGAAATGACAACTGGATACGATATAGAGAGAATCATGAAATAACCTGAATAAAGAGAAGTAAGAATACCAAAATCGAGAAGAAAGAAACTTTGGGTCCTTGCGAAGCGTATGATCTCCACGAACACCTGAATAATAAAATAAAGCATCCAATATCTGGATGTGTAAATTTAGGATCGTCAGAAAGCGACCTAATGAGTGTGTAAAATAAAGGGGAAAGTGCATGTGCAAATAATGTGATGAATTACAATATAATAATAAAGCAATTAGATGATCAAGAATGCAATAACATATATGGATACTAATGAAGGCAGTCAATAACAGAATAAGAATGTCCAATCAAGTCATGTGTACAGTCAGGTGTCTATCATAACATGTATATAACAATGTCAATGTAAGATTTAGATTTGTTATTAATTTTGTCAACGAACACCAATTGTCACATGTAATAGACGCATTCCATATTACGCCTACTATATGTTCCAATCAAGATTCTATGTTATTGAAACAGATCGGTTGGAAACATTGTTTGTATTTTAAGTGGGTCCTGTACATACACTGGACCACGGCTCAGACTCCTGGCGCTGAACCAGGCCCTACCGTAAGGTAGTAAGGTAACATGTATAACAAGTTAGGTAACATGTATAACATGTATAACAGGAATAAGAAGAAGAACATGACGGAGTGTCAGTCATCCCACGAGAATCATGTAGTGGAACCTTCTTTCGGCTGCACAACCTATATTCTAGGCCTACCCAAAATACAGAGGTTGTCTCCTCCATCAATTTTTTCAATCCCGGTGTAAGTTATTTAATGTCATGTTATTATATTATCAAGATTATTTAATGTACATATTACCTAGATCACTGGGATAACTCGGTGATGACAACGGTAACAACATCAACAGGGTAATCAGGATACATGATGTTAGTGAACAGGATAAACAGGACGATGTTACCGTATAACAATATTTTACCAGCAACTAAGGTAACATGGATAGTATAGTTATCAGGTAGATGTCATGTATTATAATTCAAGTTTTTCAAGTGGTATCATGATGTCTAGGATCAAGAATAATATGCAAAATTTATTTAAAGAGATAAAAACACACTCACAAGGTAATTTAATTTGTATATATATACATGTGGACGTGAACAACAGTTAACGGGTGTGAATCATCATGAACAATTATTTAGATATAAAATAGAATTTATTGAAGAAGAGAATAGTAACAAACACTCACATTAAATGACGCAATTTTAGGCCCGAATCACCGTCTAGTCTTCACTGCATGAACCGGTCTGGATCTCTGAATCGACTCGTGAGTCGGTCTTCGAATCGCCAGTGTATCGGCTCCACAGCGAACACGTATCTGGATCAGGTCCGGATCTCATCAGCGGGTCCATAATCGCTGCAACTCGTAACCCAACACATGAACTCACACGAACATATACCCGTATACATACACACACCACATACATACACGTACACATGCATACACCCTAGCATATACAATACATACACGTACACATGTACACGGATACAACACACTCTAATTCATGTACACACATAATACATGCATACATTTATACATAATATAAATACATGCATGCACACTCACTCACTCACACACATTTACATACATTTAAATATAAACACACTACACTTTTACAACACACACATAACATACATTAACACACACACAAATATAATAAACGCAACATATACATCATATGAACAGAGAGAGGGAAAGAGGAAGATAGCTCACTGAGGCCACTGGAGAGGGCTGTAGCCTGGCCTGGGATGGGCGGCTGCAGAGGAGGATCTCGGATGCGGTGGGAGGAGGAGAAGGCCATGGCGGCAAGGTGATGTGTGCCATGGAGGAGGAGGCCCAGGGTTGTGGTGGCTGTTAGGATCAGGTTGCTGTTGGGGGGGTGATCTGGGCTTGCGTGCTTCGGCAAGGGTTGCTGTTGAAGGAAGGGTAGCATGGCTCGACCATGGTGATACGACCAAGGGGAGAGATGTGTGGCATGGTTGTGCTGTCGTGGAGGGGTTTGCCGCATGGGGTTGCTGCCAAGGGGTGATCTCGGCCAAGAGGAGGAGCAGGGAGGCTCGGGTGTGTGTTGTCGTGGCCTGGCTTGGTCTGCGCTGCCGATCTGAGTGTGATCTTGACCAATCGGAAAGATCCCGGAGGAGGTGGAGGCATGGGCGATGGCCGACACTCTGCCGGAGGAGATGGGGGGATGGCACAATAGCCATGTGTGGAGGAATGGTGATGAAGATGCCGTGGAGAGGAGGCAATAGTCAGTGGTGTTAGATGTGGTGCGACAGCAGTGTGTTGGGGGAAGCAACTGTAGATGGGGGAGAAGAGGTTATGGATTAATTGGGGTTAAGTTAGGATGATAAGGATAAGATTGACATTGGGTTATGGGTTATGGCTAATTGGGTTGGGTATAAGATTGATGTGTTTAGATAATGGGTTGGAACATGGATAATGGATACGGGCTAATGAGTATAGGTTTGAACTAATGGGTATGGATCATGGGATAAAGGGTATAGGATAAGGGGAAAGAAAAATAATAGTAATAAAATAATAATAGCGATAACGATATTAATAATACTAGTATTAATAATAGCAATCAAGCATAACCATAATAATAATAACACCAATAATAATATATCAATAATAATAATAATAAATAAATAACAATAACAAAATTAATAATAACAATGATAATTAATAACTACCACTACCACTAATTTTAATAGTAATAGTAAAATAAATAAATAAAATAATACTTACACTAATAATAATTAATAATAATCATTATAACAACATTAACAATATTAATAATAATAACACTAATAATAAATAATAATAATCATAATGGAAGAATAATAATAATAATTACTACTAAATATAGCAATTAATATTAATAATAACAATAATAATAACAACTAATATTAATAATAGTAACAGTAATAATACTAATAATGAATAAAACTAAATTAATATTTAATATTATTTAATATAATAATAAGCACAAGAAGAAGAAGCAACAAATTAAGTTAATTAATAATAATATTAAAATAATCAGTAAATCAAAATAAATACTTTAGGAAAATAAAAATACAGTATTTTAAAGTAGGGATATTACACATGTGGTAGTCTGTGAGGGCCAACATGGTACAGAACAACACACCTATTCCTTTTTCATCCACAATTTCTCAGTCTATGTTCAGGAAAAAAACATTAGTGTATATTCAATAACGGGGAGCTCTCTGCCAGTTTGTGATCTAAATAGCCAGATCAAGAAGAGTTTCAGCTAATACCTTGTGTGTCATTTTGTCTCCCATTTGCATTCAGCTTCAATTAGAGCTATGTTGAAATTTCTTCGTCTGACCTATCACAAAGGATGTAAACCTGCCGTCTAAAAGTATTGCTAGCCACATTTCTAATACTTTAGAAGGCTGGAGAACATTGAGAATTGTGCTTGCTAAATTCTTCTGCTTGTGCCATTCTTTTTACTATTTTAGTTTACTTTTTTCTATGTTTACTGATTCAAATAGTTAGTGCAAGGCTTGGTAGCTGTGATTTAGTTTTCTGTGCAAGGGATGTATTTTGAGTTTTGTTTTGACTAAACAGAATGCCATAGGTGGATTGCATATCATGAAATTTTTGATGCCACCCTTCTCTTCTGGAGTTATATGTAAAGATCTCTACTGGAATGTGATTCCTAGGCTGCATTTGCAGATTTTCTTGTATTCCAACTTACAACCAATGTAACTAATAACTTCTGTTCAAGAAATCATGATATGTAATTTGCTAATATGAGTCTATTTGCCAATACAGGAGATGAAGTGCCAGTGTGATGAGAAAAGGTATGTAGCTACTACTCTTTATCTTTTTCTCTGGCATTCATGGTGGTTTCCTTCTCAAGTTTGGCTCATGTTCTTCAGAGATAATTACAAATTCAAATTGGCGGCAAATAAAGAGAAGGGGAGGTCAAAACATGCCAAAGGTAAATCATACACATCACAGCAGCTGCAGGAAGCACAGGAGGATTATGAAGCGGAAGCGAACCTATTTGTCTTCCGCTTGAAATCATTGAAGCAAGGTCAATCCCGAAGTCTTCTAACGCAGGCAGCTCGACATCATGCTGCACAGGTTATTTCTGATAATTTTTATATGCCAAGTATTTTCTTCAATCTAAGCATAAACTCATGCCGTATCTTTAATTGCTTTCCTTGGAATTCAGTTAAATTTTTTCAGGAAAGGACTCAAATCTCTGGAAACTGTCGAACCACATGTCAAAAAAATTGCCGATAGAGAGCATATTGATTATCTGTTCAGTGGACTTGAAGATGATGATACAGAAGGGGAAGAAGAAGATGAAGATGATTATTATTACAGTTATGATAGCAATGATGATGTGGAACTGAGTTTTAACTATGGACAAAATGACCATTATCAAGAGACACTTTCTTCATCAACGAACTTGATGGAGGTTAGGGGATTATTTCTGCTTTAGCTTTTTGCCTAGTTCTAATGCCAGTATGTTATAGTTATTTAACTGTGTACTTCGTAGGTTAGTTTGATGACACATGTCTTATATTTGTGACAACACGGGTTATCTTTTATGAGTGTTCTTGACACTAAATAGTTGACTTGAAGCATCTTTATTTTCCTGAAAGTCACCTCTGTCATACATCTTCAAGGTGTAGCTTTTTTCATGGGAGATCATTTGGAATGTCATGGAAGATTTCCTATAAAATAGAGTATATGAGGTGCAGCAATATTCGACATGAAAGGAGATCTCTATGGTTTAGGCTAGTAACTGCACAGATGCATATGGCACCTAACCTTCTCTTTTATAAACAAATATTTGTTTTAAGTCATGGATTCTATATTAATTATAGCTTCCTTACACCCTTCATTTTATTGACAACCGTATTCACTGTAGAATATGATTACTAACTTAGCTTCATGACAGTTCCAAATAGATATACACGGTTCTCTTTTTTTAGTATGGTACTATGTTTTATCAAACTTGTTGCATAGCTAAAGAAAGAGATTATTGGATCACATAAATAATATTGACTCAGTTTTTCATGGAGGACAAATAAGCTGGTAACCTGATTTTTCTAGAGTTTTCTTAGAGTTATTTTGTCCGACATAACTATATGTTAAGAAGCTGACAACAGTTCGCCTTCATCTGTGCTACTTTGCAAAAATCTGTTTGCATTGAAATGAAAACTTTTATGCGTAGAATTTATGTGATATCAAAGTGTCCATGATAAATATCATTTCATGTATCCAACTATGTTTGCACCTTAAATGTTTAATGCACCCACTGCTTCTAATATTAAGAGTGTCTAGAATCATTGGACGCTGTCACTTGTATTACATTATGTTTTTAATTGGTGGTTGTATTAATTTGCAGTTAGATCAAGTAGATGAGTCACTGACTCGAACAGCAACAACCCAACCTGCAAAGGTACACCTACACACCTTTGCATATAATGAATTACACTTTCAATAACTTCTGTAGTCTCGTCAAATTATCAATTGATAGCTACTTTTATCCTTAAATTTAACTGATAGCTTATATGTGCACCCTTCTGCCTTTCTCCAAATAGTTTATACTGGGGTTTCATTGACATATGCATCTTGTCACTTTTGAAGATGAATTTAGTATCAAGTTTTCTATTGTTACCTTTTAACTATTGTGACCTCAAATAAGCTATTGATGACATGTAGTTGACACTGTTTAGTGTTTACAGAAGGGTACTTTTCTTTCGAGAACTCAGATAAATTAGAGCCTATCTAGGAGTCTCACACACACAAAAAAAAAAACAACAACAACAGACAAGCACATGCAGGCGCATGCACACAGTGCACGCGAAACCATGCACATAGATGTACACACAAGCACGCACAAAGACAAGCACAAATACATGCAAAAAAGTTTGTGTGGTTTGCTAAAAAAAGAAGGTATGTGTGGTTGACGAATCAAGTGATTTCGTTCAACATACACATTTGTTGTTCAGAAGCACTAAAAGGTACCAACTTTCGTAGTCTCTGAGAGTTTGGAGGGTTGCTCTTTGGTTCGTATGAGCTCAAACTACAAAGCCAACAGAGTATGTTTTTCTATATTGGCTTGTATGCCAAGTTCTCTTCTCTGCAGTTTCTTTGGCTAGGAATCTAGCACCAAGATGTCCGGTTGACATCCAATTATAAATTTGTCAATTTTGTCCCCTTGAACCTTATAGGGTCTGCGCTCCATAGCCAACCCATTTTGATGTGAAGAGACAATGATGATGAGTTTACTGCATAGTGCTTATCTGTACATGCAAAATTAAACATATGTGAAGATAGTAAGAAAGTGATGCTTAGTTTTCTGCATGTATTATACTAAACCCCTTTACTTTTTTGGCCATAAATAGATATCTTATTTTCTCCATATGCTCATCACAACAAAATAACAAATGATCATTCTTTGATTTGTATCGACTGATGCAATTGTCAATATAAGGTTAAAGATCCAATAAAGGAACATGGTGACAGGCCTAAGCTTTGATTTGCAAGATGCATAAGAAATTGATTTAGTCAAGTAAAAAAATAATCAATGATATACTATGTAGCACGAACACTTCTATCATGGAGTCATGTCGTGTCCAAAACACGTGCCGTACACACGTGTCATGTGTATTTTTGAGAATTTGCCACGTGTCTACATGTCGTGTCCATTTCAATGTTGCCGTGTCCGTGCAACATAGATGATATATATCCCGTATTGCAAGGATTTTTTATCCTTCTTTAATGGGAAATGTGTCGTGATGGGAGGAAATCAGTGATAAAATTATTAAATCACGCTTTACTAACAAGATACAATTGTTGGGTAGAGAAAGACCAAAAACTAATAATATTAGTAGGCAGGTTATCAAAGTAACATGCGTAAACTAATCAATTTCTATCCAGAACAAACTAACAATATTACTTATACGATGCAGGCAAAGTTCAACGATCAATATTAAAGAAGTTATTGAATTAAAAGGATGCAGAATCACACAATCTCACTTTATATTTGTGGACAATAGTTAAATTGATAATAACTCATAGACTAGTTATCAAACTCGAAATAATTGATTGGGATAAGAAGCGTATTTACTGAGGATCACGTTTGACCTCAGTGTTCTTGTGATGCCTGTAAATACATATCGGCTTTACGGTTCCAACACTGCGAGAATGGCTCGAATCAGGCTCCGAACGGCTGAGAAACAACTTGAAAATAAATCTCGAACTACTAGCTGAACTGTTCTGCAATGAGTCTGGACTGTTGGATCTAGGACTACACTGTGTTGCTGGATCCGGGTCTGCTTTGGATTGCAGATCGGATTTCTTTTTGAAATTGAAGTGGATCGGGCTGCAGTGGGTTAGGGTAATGAAGCGGGTCAAGTCAAGAACTCGGGTCGGATCCAACCCAAGTGAGCCTCTCTGATTTAATCTAGCGATAGCGAGATCACGATGTCGGCGACGGAGGGTATTGTCGAGGCTGTCGGCGGGTCGTTCAGGGTCGAGGATGATCATCGAGAAGGGAGAGAGAAGTAGAGGGACGACAATGGCACATGCAAACAAGGAGGAAGCGGGAAGAGGTGGCGACAACGAAGGGCAGACGTGGAGGAACAGCTGGAGAAGAAAGACGATATGGGGCAGTGGCTGTGACAGAGCAATTGCTGGAGAGGGAGGAGGAAGGGGTAAGAGAGGAGAGGTGGCTGTTGGAGGTCGAAGGCGAAAGAGGAGGCAGGAGGTGGCGGTTGGAGGCCGAGGGCGAAAGAAGAGGCATGTGACGATGGCGGGCGGGAGTTGGGTCAGCAACGGGTTGCATCCGAGAGGAGGTGGTGAGGATGAAGGCTAAGGTTTGAGGGTGAGGGAAGAGAGCATGGAAAACTAGGGTTAGGCTTTAGATTGGGTTTGGGTGAAGGGGAAAGAGAGAAGATGAATAGTATTGTTTGCTATTTTCTTGGTTTTGGGGGGATTTTCAGGAAATTTTGGGAGATAGAGATTAGGATTAGGGTTTTGAAGAGGGATTAGGGTTTTGAAAGAGGAGAAAGGGGATAGGTTAAAATAACTAGGGTTTCATACTCCTAATTAGGGCTAGCTATGGGTTCACACTCCCAAAGTAGGGTTTTTCTAAGGTTTCAACTCAAAGAGAATTGGGGAGGGAGATTATCATTCACAAACATAAATTTTTAAATATTTCAACATTACTTTATTCATAGTAGAGGGGTCTTTAAATAGGCTTTACAAAATCCAACTTCCAGATTACAACCCATGTGGTATTAAACTTCAAAAGAAAGTAAAAGAAAATAACTACTAAATAAAAGAAAGAAAACTGACTCAACTAAAATAAAGATTATATTGGTTCCCAATTCAATCATTCAGGCCATATGAAATGCGACACGTTTTTTTCAACGATAATATACGCGCCAAGGTTGTGGCTAGATGTCTACATCATTCTCCTCGGGTGAGAGAGAACTTAGCTCGGGGCAGAAATAGAAATGCTCTCATACTGCTTCAAAACATTTGGATCAATCCATTGTAAGTCATCTCGGTCAATCTATGCATCATCCGTTGGCGTTTTTTTCTTTCCAACAGACTAGATATCTTTGAACCCACAATCTCTGGTGGTGATAATCTCATAATTTAAGATTTTATCAACTTTATCTGTTGTATTGGGTAAAATATCTGGGAGTGAAGGGAGATGCTCTAAAAATTAGGCTTAGGGAAACCTCATCAATTAGTGGATTGCTAGGGTTACAGGATCCTTGTAATCCACTAGGTCTTTAATATTGAAAGTAGAATTGATGTCAAAATCTTTAAGAAGATCTATACATAAGCATTATCATTCAATTTTTTCAAAATTTGAATGCACCTGTATGCGCATGCAATTTTTTTAACACCACCACCAACATTAAAAGTTCTAAGTTTTTTTCCTAACGTCAGCTCGTAACTTGCAGTTGACGTTGTTTTGAGTAATCATATCATTGATTTTTGTGTGTAGCTCGTGCAAGTGTGACGCAAATGATGATGCAGACTCATATACTATATAATAATCGACCATATGTATAAGATTGATGTGTTATCTAGGCCAAAAGTCATACACTATCTCATGAGGACTCTTACCTGGACTCTTATTGACAACTTCAGTTTGTTCATAGGTTTGGGGATGGGAGTGGAGAATTTTAATATGGTACCTAACATATGTCATAAGGTTTTTTAAAGTAAAGAAAATCCATCAGGACAAAACACATTTGTTTTACTCCTAGGGCTGTGGAGTTGGTCCATGGTACCTTAAACGGGTAAGAATGAGGTACCGACTTTAATCCATCCTTCTCAATCACTTCGGCGAATATTGCATTGATATAACTTTCATTGTCCACAATCACCTTACAAGTCATTTCTTCTATCTTGATGGACATGTGGAAGTCCTTTTTCAATTGTCCTTTTCTTTTGATTGTGAAGAGACATTATTGACGATGAGCAAGTGAGTCAAAGGTACTAGCCTAATGCAGCTGAATGCAATATCTTCACCTTCGTGATCATCTTTGAATTCATCATCTACGTCTTTATCAACATAGTAGATGAATTCTTCTGAATCAGACTCAATAGTGTGTTGGGTGTTACACATTGGTGGCAGTTTGTGTGGAGAATCTTTCGGGCTGGTATCACTAAACTCTTTAATCACGGGAGTGACGTGAGGAGAATAATGCTATCAAACTCCTTCACAACTTTTCTAGTTGTGGAAATCATAACTGGAGCACATTTCTTTAGCTCTTGGTTCTGACTCCTAAAGGCATGATTGAACTTAACAACATCTAGGTCTTGAACTAATGCATAAGAAACACTTGTAACTCTGCAAGCTAACAATTCCCTCTTTAGGTCGTCTCTAAGGTCATTTCTAAACTTGAAAAGGGTTAGGGCCTCGCTTTCTCAGCCTAGGACACCACACCTGATGCGAAACTCAGCAAAGTCGGCAACATACTCCTTGATCGATTTATGGCCTTGACTGAATGGTGCCATCTGTTTAAAAGACGGACATAGTTAGTTGGCGGCACATATTTGCCCTTGAGTTCATCTTTCAGGCAGTCCAATTGTCTATAGGTTGTTGACCTCTAGCTGATCGTAGTCTTTACGTTGGTCCAGTATTGACTGGTTTTAGTTTCATCATGGCCAACTTAACTTTTCTAGACTCGGAGAGGGGATACCAGATGAAATACCTATCCATGTCTTAGAGCATAGGGATTAGGTGCACTTTGTTGGGTGTTACACCCAGTTGTTCGACACGGAAAAGGGGGCGCTGGTGTAACGTTTCCTTGAATCAGATGAAAAAATTACAGCCGGCTTAATCTTCCGGTTACAAGGGAGGGGGAATATTGAATCTTGAATTCCCCCTTTGTTTAGTGCTGGGTTCTTCGGGTGGCGGTGGAGAGTGAATCTTGTTCTCCGTTGACCGGATGACTGTTTGGACCGTCAGGGATCTTCTCTTCGGTCGGTAGAGGGAGTAACTCAGCTCCGTCTACCAAAACTCTAGAAGAGGAGGTAGGCGAAGAGCGGCTAGTACTCAGTAAGCTCGCTGAAGGGTTTTCTCTCTCTCTGTCAATGATCTCTCCTTTTCTTCTCGGAATCTCTCTTTTGCCCGATAATCGTCCTCGTCCTCCTTTAATAGTGACGGGACTATTTATAGGGTTTTTAGGGGGTGATCGTGCCCCCTAAAAGTGCTCCACGATGAGGGCCAACTTCCCCGCTACATGAGCGGTGGATGGCGCCATAATCGGGGTGGTTACAACCAAGGTGGGGGCACCTTGTTGCTGAGACGTGGGCGTTGAGCCAACGCGCCTTGATGCTGAGACGCGGGCTTCGGGCCGACGCGCCTTGATGCTGAGACGCGGGCTTCGGGCCGACGCGCCTTGATGCTGAGACGCGGGCGTTCTCTCGCGTCTTGATTGTCACATTTAGCCTTGCGCCTGGATCTTGGATCTCTGTGTTTTGGTGGCCTGTCTTGGTGATTTTTAGACAGCCTACAGAACCCCCTCCAAAGTTTTCGACATTCCGCAGTTAACTGGGACGGATTTCGAAATACTTTGGACTCTAGCTGAGTTTGCCTTCATGACTAGACTGTTAATGCTCCGGGTTTAATCTTATCTGGAGTTGGTCTTCGTGAGTGTACTGTTGAACTCTTTGAAGCCCCCAGAGTTGATCATGTTGAGTGTCTAGATGCACAGTCTAAACCTTCCCGATTGCTTTTAGTCTGTCACTGGCGCGCTTTAAGCCAGGAGTGGTTGGTCGTCTGCTTGCGTCAGTGTACTGTTGAACTGATTTTGCAGAAGCAGGAGGCCAAACGCAGGTTCTTTTTCAAAAAGCAGAGATGGTACTGCTGTAAAGGCGCGATTTCTGTAACGTGCGTCCTTTGGCAATGGAGACGTGACTGATCTTCATAAGGCAGACGCGATATTTGGCCAGACTGGAAGGACGCGAATTTCTTAGAGAGACGCGACCTTCCAAATGCATTCATGGAGAGGCTGACGTGGCATGTCCATCGAGGAGGTGCGTTCTTTGGGCGCGAATTCTGTGCCATGTCATGATTACGCCGCCAGCTGGCCTAGGGAACCGGCGAAATTTCGCCTTTTGGCGCGCGGATTTCCTGGTTCATTAAATGAACTGCTCCACGTGTCGACTGCTGACTCGAGGCGGGGTTGCGACGCATGATCTTCTCCGTTCAGAAACGATTCTGTTACACGCGTCAAGCGGCGACTCGCTGCAGCGTCTACCGGGCCACACGCCGCGTATCTTCGCGAATCCTGTGCCTATAAAAGGCAACAGTTGGAGAGATGCATCTTCTTCTCCGAACGCGCTTACTCAGAGATTTAAGAGAGTTCTTCTTCTCCATTACTGCTCATCTTCTTCATTGACCTCTGATCACCAATGGCACCCAAGGCCAAGCCGATCGCGTCGTCCTCTAAGGCGACCATTGCCGAGGCCCAGAGGGGCAGCTCCTCCTCTGCACAGGACGTTGTTCTCCCAGGTCTCCAAGGTAAAGGCCTCTTAGGCGGAAGTTTCACCATTAAAGAAAGTTCAAAGAACTTTTAAGAACCCTTAACACGTGAATTTCAAATCGTGTTTGATTCCCAGACGCAGTCTTGGGATGATAACCGAGGCGCGGGTTTGGACCCTCGCGCCCTTGAGTCCTGCGCTTCAGATTCTTCACTTAGAATATTTTCTCTTTTGTGAAGGGTTCAGACGCGGACTTAGTTTACAGAACGCGGATTTGATCCTTGCGTTCTGTTTCATCAGCTGCTGATTTTGATGAATCTGGCGCCCGAGTCCAAGCACTTTGACATCTGGGGATGTGAAAGGAAGGAGTTACCCTCTTTAACTTCTGGCGATTATGGTGGTGGAAGGGTTAAGGTGGATAACTCCCTTCTTTTCGCACCCCAGAAGTGACATCAAGGAGAATGTTGTGGAGACGCCGATCCCATAGGTCTGGACGCGGATTTGATAATTCCTGCGTCCAGTGCCTCTTCTGCGTGGATGCGCAGGTCTGGACGCGGATTTAATAATTCCTGCGTCCAGTGTCTCTTCTGCGTGGATGCGCAGGTCTGGGCGCGGATTTGATAATTCCTGCGTCCAGTGTCTCTTCTGCGTTCGGATTATGAACACTTAGCATTTTTTTTTATGCTTTTGATAGAGTATCTAACTAAGTGTCCTTTTCTTTTTGCAGCGCCACGTCCTGCTACTTCACTTGCCAAGAAGTGCCACTTTGGTCATGTAGGTGGTGCTGACCGGGATTTGACTTTTGTATTACAAAGGACCGTTCCTGTGACTGCTGACAAGTCACCGGATCGTAGAGAGAGGCTCTCAAATGTTGACATGAGAACTCTTCGGGTGTTTATGACTGATGCAGCATTCGCAACAGATGCTGGCATCAAGCTGGAGAAGCCTGCCTTCTTCTTCGGAGATCGTATCCACGAGGGCGGCCATAGCGTGTATGACGGAACTTACAAATGGCTCCGTCAAATAAAGGGTGGAAGATTCTTTCTTCCGGACATGGAGAGGATGTTCCCGCTGTCCTACTTCCAGCATATGTCCGTCCCTCGGAAGATGGAATGGGACCTTGCTCGATATGTTCCCGAGATCACTCTCGGTGATTTGGGCTCCCACAAAGTATACCGTCATGATAGCCATGACAGGTCAGTTATCGGCCTTTTCTCTGGGTCGCGCAGGACTGAGGTTCCAGCTGGGGAGATACCACAACTTGGCACTACTTTCCTCAACGCCTTCATGGAGGCGGAGGGTGACTACCCGGTTGGGTTCCGTTCCGTGCGCCGGGGTGGGTCCGTTCCACGGAGAACTATTGGTGGGGCAGGATGGTCGGCTTTGTCCTTACCGAGCTCGGGGGCCTGCTAAAGCGCGTGGGACTGTACTCGGCAGTCAGGGCCGTGCAGTGGGGGATCCCTCAAAGCTCTCAGAACTTCTTCGGGATTCTAGAGCGTTATAATCCTTCGACGGGGACGTTCTTCACTCCGGTCGGGGAGATGGGCCTTGCTCTGCACGAGCTGCACGAGGTCTCGGGGCTGTCGACAGGGGATATTCCCTATGAGGAATATGTCCCGACCGCTGTGGAGCTTCGCTATGTGAAGGAGGAGTTTCCCCTCATATATGAGACCTACTGGGAAGTGCTATGTCACTTCCACATTTGCGGCCAGATAACCAAATGGCGGTCGCAGGGAGTCAAGCAACTGTCTTGGGCCAGTTACTTGTTCAATAATGTCAACACCAAAGACCATCGGATAACCCGATTGGATCCCAGCTCTGACAGGGAGATCGAAGACAGGATCGACCAGGCTCCGAACAGCTTCTACACCACGGAGTCGAACGAGGACGGTTTCGACCCTGACTTGGTTTTTGAAAGCTTTCACCATCAAGCCCGGACTCCTATCTCCGATCGGGCGCTGTTGGCGGGCTTTCTGATGCTGTGGCTGAAGCGCTGTGTGGTGCCCACGCTGCCGCATGAAGTCATTGTTGCTGACGTGGTGTACCCGGCGGTGCTCCTGGCTCATGGGAACCCCATAGCCCTTCTCCCGGCCGTGGCGGCTGGTATTCAGAGCGGGCTGCGGGCGCTCACTAAGAGTTTTCTGCGAGCCACCAAAAACTGCAGACTCCGAGGGAAAGCCGTATGTTGACTCAGAGGGGAGTCCGACGGTGAAGCGTCCCAACCCTCGTGTCGAGCTGCCTTACACGTACCTTATTGCTTGGTACGTGATGCATTGCCCTTCTTTGATGACGGCAGCGCGTTGGAGGGAGAGTTCTGTCCCTTTTGTACAGCGGTTGGAGGGTTCAAAATGGCGTGATCCTTATATATATTACGTCCGGAAGTGCCTTTCAGACCCTGCAAACTACCAGCTCAATCGCTGCCTCCTCCAGATCCCTGATGCATCTTTCGGGGATCTACTTGTTGATTCTGTTGGCCCAGATGACTTCACGAGGTTATCCGCGGGGGCCTTCTGGTGGTTGCTAAATATCCGGCCGGATATGTGCTTTTCCGGCAAGGGACGTCATGTACCATTGAGCCGTACATGCCGAGTCGCTTCGCTCGACAGTTCGGCTATGATCAGCTCTATGTCGGGAACCCCAATGCTAGACTTGCCTTCGAAGGGAACCTGTTCGAGGGTGCTCGGGCCTGGTACTATAGTGTGGCTGGAGGGACGGGAGTATCTTTTCGTCTACCTCTCGAGGGGCCCAAGTGCCGTACGAGTTTCAGCTTCTGTACTTGGTACTCCCAAGCCATCCAAACGCCAGACTTTTTTCCGGCGTCTTCATGCATTGAGAGCATCAATGCAAGTCTCGAGGCCAGGACTGATTCTAGTAAACCGACGAAACTCGTAGAACAGTACCTGAAGGCCCAAAAGGAGGTCGGGCGAAGATCGAGGAGGGAGCCCCCAGCAGTGAGGGCGGAGCCGCGACCGGCAAGGGCAGAGCCACCAGCGACAAGGGCGGAGCCACCAGCCACGAGGGAGGAGCCGCGGGCCAGGAGGTCTAAGCAGTTGGCGAGCAAGCGTCATCGACGCTCTGCTTCTATGCTGAGCCTGCCCCAAAGAAGGCTCGGAGGGATTTGACGGCTGAAGTCTCTCAATCCGGAGACATCTCTGCTGGAGTTGAGGCTCCTCCTGAAGACGTCCCTGTTAGGGTTGAGGAACCGTCGGAAGATGAAGATTTCCCCACCCTAGTCCGTGCTCCTAGGTCGCGCAGCAAGACCGTGGAGGAAGGGGAGCTTGTTGACGAGTCCACCGCCGCCGAAGATGACGAGTCACTGGAGGTCGACATAATGACTGGAGGGGATGTTGAGATTGCAGGCATCTCAGTTCAACCCGAGCCTTCTTCTGCTCATGAGGAGAGACGAGGCACAGCAGCCGAGGTCTCCTAGCATCTTCATTTCCAGTCTTAGGGCAGTCGACCCTAGTCCTACCACTGGGGTAATTGGAGGTAAGGCTCCTGTTGCGGAGCTTCCTCGCGTTGCGCTGTCGTCTTCTTCGTTATCGGGGGAAAGAGCCTTTGAAGACGAGACCGACTATGGCGATGAACCCGCTCTTCCTGATCAGAGCAAATTCTTCCACATCTCGGAGGAGGAAATACATGAGGGTGAGCCATCGACTGCACCATCGCTGGCGATTATCCCTACTGAAGGTATTCTTTCCATCTTCTGTCTAATTTTCTCTTTGAAGAGGATGTTCTAACATTCTTCTTTTATGCTGCAGGGCCAACCGAAGATGCTGAGGCTACAACCTCCTCGCGTATCGAGGAGATGGTGAAAGAGTTGACCCAGCCCGAGGGGATTGAGGTCTCGGCTGCTGAGATACCCTCAAAGGGGGCAGCTGTTGAAACTGGGGAGCCTTCCACTCTGCCAGAAGAGGAAGCAACCACTGAGGCTGAGGAGGCTCTCACTCTGCCAGGCGAGGAGGTTACTGCTGAAGCCGAGGAGACTTCCGCTCCGCAGGATTTGACGTCTCCGACCTCCAACCTGGTAAGGCAGCTCTGATGCTTTAAATGTTTAGCTCTTCTATCATTGTGGCTAACATCGCGATAACTTGCAGAGAGGACTGAGGGGGCTCAGGTGGAGAGTCCGATGGTTGGCACCCTTCCAGAAGGCCATACAGCTCAGGTCTCGGTGGAGGTTTCTGAGGAGGTCGTGCTTACTACTCCCTCATTGGTCGTGGAGGCTCCTGCAGAGGTAGTACCTCCGGAAGCGTCAGCGGCCGGTCTAGCTCTTGCTGTCTCGACGGCCAGCACGACTCTTGTGCGAGAAGATCCGCCTTATATCCCCTATCCTGTGACAGAAAAGGGGTCGGGAAGCTTCCTAGGTGGTGAAGACATGGGGGAACTGGCACGTCAGATGGTGCAGCAATTCTTCGCTTCGATGGGATCATGTATTGATCTCATCTTACGTGGAAACAGCTCGTTCCAATTTGCCCAGACGCTTCTTAAAAATCTGGCCGTGAACGTCGAATTAACCGGAGGCCCTTCACTTGCCAAGGCGTGTCTACGGGTGGTAGAGCAACTGGGAGACTACCTGCAGGAGCTGGAGTCTTTGGAAGATGCTGGCTCTTTTAGTGAGGCCCAGGCCACCCTGACTAGGCTCCTAGCTGCTCAAGAACGAGAGCGACAGGAAGCGGAGGCACAAATCGCTGCAGAGATCCGCAATCTCGAATATTCCCAGGCTGAATGTCAGAAACTAGCTGGCGATTCAAGGGAATCCGAGCTTGTCATGCAGAGCACAGAGCAAGTCATCATCAGGGCTCGGGACACCATTGCCAAGGCAGAAGTTGTGCTTGCGCTCAATGAGGAAAAGCTTGCTACCATCAAAAAGCAGCTAGAGGAGCAACAAGCTGCTAGGGCGCGAGCTGAAGAGAGTCTGTCTCTACATTCTTCCAGGGTGGAATCTCTGCGAACGCAGCTGGCCGCAAGAAATTTCTTATCCGAAGAGGAGCTGCGGGACCGGGCTATTATGGAAGCTGAAAGGACGCGCCAACACGAGATTCACCGCCTTAGGGAACAAATCCGTACCTTGGCGAACCAGGACATTTAGCCTTCTTTTCTTTTCCCCTTTTTTGTAAAGAAGAGGACACTCTGTTTAGAGTGTTTGTATCCACTTTTACTGTTTATAATAAAAGTTTGAAAAATTTTGCTCCATCTTCTTTGCTCAGCTGTAGGCGAATCCAACTCCTTGGTAACTGGCACTTAGGTAAGACTAAGTTCTGTTAATGAAACGCGGCCTTGACTCTGAGTCTTCTTAATGAGACGCGACATTGATCCATAAAGTGAGACGCGGTCGTCAGTCCACAGGAACTTAGATTTACTAAGTCCTTTTGATGAGACGCAGCATCAATCTCAGAGTGATACGCGGTCTTCTTGATGAGACGCAGCATTGATCCATAAAGTGAGACGCGGTCGTCAGTCCATGGAGTGAGACGCAGCGTCAATCACAGAGTGAAACGCGGCTCTGAATAACGCGAATCTGTCTTGCTAAGAAAGACGCGGATCGATCAGACACGGGATACGCAGCCTCGAGCGACTTTCCCATCTGCGTTCAATGCAGCATGACTTAAAAGATTTTTAGGAGATCTTTGAACGTCAAGTCTTCACTGTCGATTGGGGTTCCGGGTCATCCGTTGCTTCCAAGACAGTTATCCACGCGTCGGCCTCTTATTGGGTTCAGGCGTTAATGCTCTTGCATGCAGAACCGACGCTGGCGGTTGAAAAACCGGCGCACTTTCGACGGTTTCCAAAGCAGCGTTCCACGCGTCCGTTTTTGATTGGGCTTTGACAGTTGTGCGCGACGGTTCCGATTGATGCCCCATTAATGACAGTTATTAGGGACTGCCTATAAATAGAGTGCACCCTCTCCTCTTCAACAATCCAACTTAGACTGTTTTCATTTGTTTTGCTCCGAGAGAAGTCGCCTTGAATTATCTTTCAGAAACCGTCTTCATGGGTGAAGGTGACCCCGTGGATGAAGATGACCCAGAGCTCTCATGCCTCTGTTTGGTCTCTTCAGAAGGAATCCTCTCTCATGTCATCTTGCGCACCCGCGTTTGGATGCAGAGAGGTCAACTCTGGACAGAGGTTTCTGCTGGTATGTCACCCCGATGATGTCCATAGCCTGTATTTTGGCATAGGCATCTGAATGAAATTCTGGTGCATTCCTATTCTGGAATTTGTGCTGGTGACTTGAACTTTTCTGAACGCGGGCTCTTGACGCTGGCTTTGCTCATGGCTATTGCCTTGGCGCGTTTCAGACCTGAATCTTGCAACTCCTGTTCACCAACAGAGAGATGGCAATTTTCGGCGTTTGAAGTTTTTCGCGTCTAGTACATTAGACGCGGGTGCAAACTGAGACCGCGTTTGAATCCTGGGCGTGGCACAGTTTTGACTCGCGTCTGTTTCTGCTGACGCGGTGGTTTGACTGTGCAGATCATTTCCGCGTCTGAAGTCTTCAATGACTGCCGCGTCTGTTACTTAATTTTCTTTTGTTAAAGTATACTAAGTTCCAGATTTTCTGATTCTCTTATTTGTTCTTTGCAGGTTCGCTGGTCTCCTGGAAGAGTGCTTCAACCGGCGAGCTTGCTCAATGTTCGTTTGTAAGAGAGTAAATTATGGTCCTCGTCGTTTGTAAGAGAGTAAATTATATCTCTGACGAGGACCCAAATCTCGCCAAGGTCTCTTCAGATCTCCTGCACCACTCTTGCCTGATGGCAAGAGATGGTCAGGTCAAGTATGACGGCGAGGAGGTTCCGGCGGTTGCGGTGGCGGAGAGGATCCTCTTCCTCTCCCATCCCAGAAGTGACATCAAGGACAGTCCATGTCCTTTGGATGGCCTGCGGGGGAAAGATCAACTCTTGAACGAAGGGTTGCAGGCTCTTCTGTTGCCACCGGACCTCAAGAACACCATTGCTCCTGGCTTAGTCAGCTAGGGCGCTTTCGAAGTTGGCGTCGTGCATCGAAGTGCAATCGGTTCCAACAGTCGCCACAATTGGCACTTCTTCAGACATCATGCACTTAGGATCAGATGCGGCTTCAAGGAGTGAGTACGGCCTCAGAGAGAGAGAGGGACTTCTTTGTACTCCTTAATTGTAACACTCAATCTTATTGTATAAGAGAGCGTTTTGTATCACTTTCATGTGTTTGGATATGAATAAAAGTGACACTTTTCTTTTTGCCTCTTTCTGTTGTCTTGAATGTTTTGTTTTAGAAGCAAAAGAATGATTTTGGTGGACCCGCCACTTTATAAAAGAAAGTGACAGGGGGAATGCGTACTCCCAGAGAAGGTGAACTTTTGTCAAGTGTCTAGGATTGACTTGATTCAGGTCAGCTGGGGAATTTGATAAAACATTGTCAGCGGTGTAATGTAATTAACCTAACAATGTCTTTAGGTGGACCTGTTATTCTGTTGAAGAGAATAACAAGTGAAACTAGACCCGCGAGGAATCTAGTAAAGCTTTTACCGTTAGAGGTGTGATATTAACTTAACGGGTTGGAGATAGTCTTGTCAGAAGTGTGGTGTTAACTCGACAAGGATGTGAGTCAGAGGTGTGATATTAACTTAACTCAGAATGTCACTGTCATAGGTGTAATGTTTAACTTAACAGTGAGGTAATGCTAGAGGTGTGATGTTGAACTTAGCATTGGTCATCTCGACTTAGACGAGGAAGTCGAGGAACGGTCATGGCCATAGGTGTATTGTTGAACTTAGCGATGACTCGGATGCTAGAAGTGTAGTGTTAACTTGGCATCGTCCATTTCAGCTTCGATACGGAAGTCTGAAGAAAGGTGACTATCAGAGGTGTGATATTAACTTGACAGGCACTCGATGTACTGCTTAGAGGTGTAATGTTAACTTAAACAGTAGTTTGTCAGAGGTGTAATGTTAACTTGACAAGAATTGGCTCGTGATAAGAGCAATTTGAGGACCTGTCATTCTATTGATGAGAATTGACAAGTGGAATTTGAAATGCCAGAGGTATAGTGTTAACTTGGCAAATTTGAGAGTGTTACTCTATGCAGAGTTAACAAGCAAAGTTTATACCCGACAAAGAGTATTCATTACCAGAGGTATAGTGTTAACGTAGTAATGATTGCATTTTGTGGTCCTACCATTCTATGGACGAGAATTGGTAAGGGATTTTGGAGAAAGAGTGGACTCAAGTCCACTTAGGATTTTTAGCAAACCCTCAGCTATCAACGGATTTGACATGCCTTTACCAACTACCGTTTGAGTTGGGCTAGCCATGCTATTCCCCTCAGCATGATGAGTTGTCGAGGACTTATGTTGGGCTTAAAGGCCAACATTTTCCTCTATCCTTAGCCGTCGAGGGCGTCGGATCAAATGGGAACGTGTCCCTTAGGATTTTTAGCAAATCCTCAGCTGTCAACGGGTTTGACATGCCTTTACCAACTACCGTTTGAGTTGGGCTAGCCATGCTATTCCCCTCAGCATGGTGAGTTGTCGAGGACTTATGTTGGGCTTAAAGGCCAACATTTTCCTCTATCCTTAGCCGTCGAGGGCGTCGGATGTTTGATCAGAGGTGTACTTTTAACTTGATCGGAAGAAGAGTACTATTAAGGATAGTACTTCTTCAAGAATTTGCCATTGATCGGCATCATGAGTGTATCGCCATTTGAAGTTATGAGGCGATATGATCCATTTGAGTAGACTGACTCTACTACAAATGGTCTTTCCCATTTGGCTGAAATTTTCCTTTTGTCTTGTGCGTCATGACCATGGGTCTTCGGACAGCTAAGACAAGGTCGCCTTTCTTGAAAGTTCGCGCTTTGACTTTCTTGTTGAAGGCTCTGGTGATACGAGCTTGGTAAAGCTCGATTTGTTGTTGGGCCTGCAAACGCTTGTCGTCTAAGGCTTCCAACTCCTGGAGTCGCTGCTGATGCTTCTCCTCAGTTGTCATTTCCGCTGTCAAGGCGACGCGTAGAGAGGGAATTTGTATTTCCAATGGAAGGACGGCTTCGCATCCGTATACCAAGGAAAATGGCGTGGCTTTAGTTGGGGTTCGCACAGTTGTGCGTAAGCCCATAAGCATTCACCCAACTTGTCGTCCCAATCTCGTTGACTTTTCGAGACGAACTTTTTGAGAAGCTTGCCAATAGTCTTGTTGAAGGCTTCTGCAAGACCGTTAGCAGCAGGATAGTATGCCGTTGAGGACACACTCTGGATTCTGAACTTCGCGCAGAATCTCTGGAAAGCCTGGCTGATGAACTGGGGTCCATTGTCATGGATGATACGCCGAGGCACACCGAAGCGGTAAATAACGTGATGTTTCACGAACTTGATCACGTTAGAAGATTTCACCTCTTTCAAAGGGATAGCTTCGGCCCACTTAGAGAAGTAATCGGTTATCGCTAGAATGAACCGATGTCCTTTCGATGATGGTGGGCTGATAGGGCCAACCACGTCCATCCCCCACATTTCAAACGGCCAAGTAGAGGTCGTTGAGTGGAGGTACCCTGGTGCTTGATGGATGAAATCGCCGTGTATTTGGCAGGCGTACATCTCTTAGCATAAGCGACAGCATCGGCAATCATCTTGGGCCAATAGTAACCCATCCTTTGGAGTCGATGTGCCAATTTCGGGCCAGGTTGATGAGCTCCACAAGTACCATCGTGGGCTTCTTTCAATACTCCTTGGGCTTCTTTTGATGAGAGGCATCGGAGCAGGATCCCGTCATGCGATCGACGATACAATGTTCGCGAAATCGCATTATAGTAGAATTTGGGGGCTTTCCTCCGAATGGCGGCCGCCTCCTTGGTGTCTTCGGCAGAATGCCGTATAAGACAAAATCAATGTAGGGGAATCGCCAGTCTTTAAGCCCTGAAGCGGTCGACACTTCAAGTGTTTCTTTACCGCGACGATCTCCGCTGACCCTGGGTAGTCTCCGAGGGGAATTTTTGGACAGTATAGGTCGTGGCTATAGACGAATACTTTCTCCATTGCTCCAGCTGGAAGAGCTAAGGAAGCAGCGAGGGATGCGAGTGCATCCGCATGTGCATTTTGCCTGCGCGGTACATGGTCGATGTAGAAGTTTGAAAACCTTTCGGCCATGTGAATTGTCGCGTTGTAGTAGGGTACTAGATCTTCATGTCTGGCCTCATACTCTCCGCGAACTTGGCTGACGATGAGTTTAGAGTCACCGTAAGCCTCGAGATTTTTAACGCCAATCTCATCGGCGAATTGCATCCCAATCAAAAGAGCGTTGTATTCCGCCACATTGTTGGAACAGGCTCCGTTAGCGAGACAGCTCGGGGGATCACATAATTTTGTGGGGAGACAAGTACTACTCCTACCCCCGCCACTACGTGTCCCTTTGGGCTTGTCCTTGATGCACCGTCGAAGAAAAGTTGCCATACTTGACTTTTGAACAACGTCTGAGTCAGGCAGACTTCGGCGGCCTCGTCTGGGAGATCCTCATAGAGTTTGGCTGCCCTCGGATCTGGGTGTTCAGCTAAGAAGTCCGCCACCGCTTGCCCCTTAATAGCCTTTTGTGGCAGAAAATGCATCTCATATTGTGATAGCAATATGGCCCATTTTGCCAGCCGGCCATTTAGTGAAGAAGGCTTTGTCATAAGTAACCTCAGAGGGTTGACTTTTGATATGACATTTATAGTCTGGCCTACCAGATAGTGTCGCATTTTCTGAATGGCGAACACTAATGCCAAACATTCCTTCTCGATCGGGTTGTACCGATGTTCGGCTCCGATCATTGTTCTACTCAGATAGTAGATTGCCTGTTCTCGTCCTTGTTCATCATTCTGAGCTAGTAGAGCTCCCAGGAATGATCCATTTGCTCGGACGTACACCAGGAAAGGCTTTCCGGACACCGGAGCTGCAAGAACTGGTGGTTGGGTGAGGTAGTGTTTGATCTCCTCAAATGCTTTTTGACAAGCGTCGTCCCAAATGAATGAAACACCCTTTTTCATCAGCTTGGCGAAGGGTTGGCATCTCCCGGAAAGGTTTGATATGAACCTGCGGATGTACGCCAATCGTCCTTGTAATCCCCTGAGCTCCTTGAGGCTTCTGGGGGGTTGCATCTCTTGGATAGCGCGGACTTTCTCTGGATCCAAATAGATTCCTGTGGAAGTCACAACAAATCCTAGGAATTTGCCACTGGCTACCCCCAGGAAGGATTTGGTGGGGTTCATCTTCAATTGATGAGCCCGCATGATGTCGAAGACCACCTTCAGGTCTGCTATGTGATCACCTTTAGTGCGACTCTTCACCGCGATGTCATCGACATAGCATTCCACCGTTTTCCGCATTTGCTGATGGAAAATGGCGTTCATGGGCCCTTTGGTATGTTGCCCCTGCATTTTTCAGTCCGAAGGGCATGACGGTGTAACAATATACCCCTAGAGGAGTCCTGAAGGAGGTATGCTTTTCGTCATCGGGATACATCTTGATTTGATTGTATCCTGAGAACCCGTCCATAAAGGACATTCGCTCGAATCCACAAGTATTGTCAATCATGACATCTGTGATTGGCAATGGGAATTCGTCTTTGGGGCAGGCCTCGTTTAGATCACGGAAGTCGATGCAGATCCGGATCTTCCCATTCTTCTTGGCGACGGGGACGATGTTGGCTACCCAGTCGGGATGTTGTTCTTCCCGGATGAAGCCAGAATCGATGAGCTTTCTGACTTCTGATTGAATTGCCTCCATTATCTCTGGACGGAACCGTCGCTGCTGTTGTTTAACAGGCTTCATGTCCGGATTGATGTTGAGGCGATGCATAGCCACTTGAGGATCAAGTCCAGGCATGTCCTCATAATTCCAGGCGAAGACATCTATATACTCTTGTACAAGAGATATTAGATCCTTCTTCTCTGGAGGCGACAGGCCGTCACTTATGAAGATGGGCTTGGGGTTGGTCTCATCTCCTAGGTTGATCTGAACAACCTTGTCATCTGTGGGTGGCTCACGCTGTTCAAAAGCGGATATCCCAAAGAGCATTCAAATGTTTGATCCAAGGATCTGTATCAGGTTGGATCATTTCTTCAACTTCATCTTCCAGATGGCCTGTTGAAACCATGTTTACTGAAAGCCCTTTGAAGATGTTGCCGACACTGACATCTGACTCCCATGATGACGTGTCTGAAGAGCAATCGTTGCTCGACGATTCTTGAGAATCAGAGGCTGATGGGACCGGAGTTGATACATAGCCCAACCCCTGCGCGTCCGATGATAATAATCGGGGGCCTTCCCTTTTGGCACAAAGGATCGAAGTAGCGTCCTCCTTCCTTTGCCGAAGTTCAACCCGGGCTTGTTGGTTATATCGTACCCCATTTGCTTCATCATTCTGAGTGCTTTCGATTCATAATGGTCGAGCTGAGGGGATTCCTCCTCGCTTTCCGATTCTTCGCGGGGCAGTGGTTCAGACGAGATTCGCCCAAAAAGTATTGGTCTTTGGCCTTTTCGTCTTGCCGGAACCAAGAATATAGATTCCTGCGCATCGCCATTATCCTGGTATGTCCCGAAAGATGATTTTACTGGTACATGCAATGATGTCAAAGCATCCATTGCCGACCAGATGTCATCGTCTACGTCGGTAGTAGTATCCGACGGTATTGAATCGGATGCACACGCAGAAAAATATTCAAAGTCTAGATTCTCATTAATATACCAACCGCCTGCATCGTCGGTGGTATTATCAACATCGAGCTTATTAGTGCTCTTTACAAGTGGTTTTAACTCCCACAGGCACTTTTCTTGCTCGGGCTCAGTGTCAGCCTCATTACCAGAGTCTGGCGCTCCAGTTGCGGGGTTTCATCCACCGGATCCTGATATAAAAGGGAATCCGTGAAATAATTCTCGACTCCCTTGAACGGATACCTTTCGGCAACCAACGTTTGCACCTTCCCACTCGCGTCAATGTATTTCATGACTTGGTGAAGAGTGGAGGGAACGATGGAGTTGCGGTGGATCCATGGTCGTCCCTAGCAGCAGATTGTAGGAAGTGTCGGCATCGATGACGTAGCATGTCACCTCCGACTTGAGGCTCCCAATCTGGCACTTGAGCTTGATCTTCCCATCGGACGGGTGCCGTTGGCATTGACCCGTAGATGGTCGTCTGTGTAGGGCTCAGACGGTGAGTAGGGATGCCGAGGTGTTGCATGACTCGGCGGGGCATAATGCTCAATGCGGACCCTGGATCTACCTGAATGCGGTTCACCTCAGATGATCCGATGTAACCTGTGAAGTACAGGGGTCGATCATGTTTCCCTTTCACCTGCATATCATCTTCCGTGAAGGTGATGCAGGGGGCATTCTGGGAAGTGTGGAGGCAATCCCTACATCTTCCTCCTTCGGCACCTGGGCACGAAGGCCTCAGCATCGCCAGAGCTTCTTGCAGAGCCTCTCTGGTTGACTTTGATAGCCTCAGAGTTCATACAAGGGATGCGTGCCGGGATGTTGGCTAGTTGAGCCAAGACATCGAAGAGGTAAGGTGTCGAGGATCTACGCGATGCCTTTTGAAGGGCTACGAGAGAATCGAGTCTCCTTCTGCTTCTCCACAGTGTGGCTTGTGGAGGGGCCTAGTTGGCTCTGCAGGCGGTTGCGGAGGGTTTACCGCCACTCGCCGTACTGCTTTCAAGAGGGTGACACGAACGAGTTCCCGTCTGTTGGTTGGTTGGGCTCTGCGGCCAAAACTATCGTTTCCTCCTCTGAATCAGTCAGCGAGGGAACATCATCCTCTGCTTCTCGGGAGGAGGAACATACCACATGGCAGGACGAAGCTTTTGCCTTGCCTTTGGAATCCTGTGGTTACATAGTCCATTGTGTTCATCGACGAGGTCAGGGTGACCCACATGGTTTCCCCTGAGGTGTAGGGACGGC